>JBBJLS010105921.1:0-19526 GCA_037577275.1 Bryconaethiops microstoma
CATATGTATGAACAGTGGATATATACACAGGCACACATTGAAGTGTCCTCAATTGCTTGTTGACAGAAACAGTAATTTAGATTAGATTAGATTAAATTCAACTTTGTCACTGTGCAGTGTACAAGTACAAAACCAACAAAATGCAGTTAGAACAACAGAAAAATTGCACATTTTACCTGAAAAAACTGCACATGTAATGCATGTGTGCTCTGCCATAATAGTGCATACAAAGGCTACACTGATCAACACAGGAGTATCTTCAAGTGGTGTTCAGTGTTGCAGTTACTGCTTTTGACCAAAATATGCTGTGAGATTTAATTAAGATGCTGTTTAACTTGTCTTAGCAACAAAAAATTATGACAAAAATTTGTATTATGAGACTATGTCATACTGGTACTTACGTTTATACCAGTTTCAGACGGAAATGATTCTCTCCATTCAGCTCAGCTTCCACAAATTCTTAGCCATGTTTGGCTTTCGCAAATATGTTGTGCCAAAAAACTCAAAAGATATCAGTTGTGAGTAGTGCTGGGGAGTAAGATATTATGAATCACTCACTATCCATGAGCATTATGTTTATCGTGTTAGTATGCTTTTGTGATACCAAGACATTGTCAGTCCTTTAAGAACACTGACCAGCTGCAAAATCAATTACAAATACAGCGTAATTTGGTGTCTTCGGTTGTAATTAAAAATCCATTCTAAGCAATGAGTTTTGTAATTACCGTTGTACTGGTAAGCCTCAACTAAGTGCAGAACTTGCTTGAGACTGCAACGTTTGGACGCACTACCAGCAGCACAAACATTTAGCACTGATGTGTTGCTAGCAACAGTAGGCTAGCAAACACACACATCTACATGGACACAAGAGTTATCCTGCTGGAAAGTTGCATGAAAATGAGTAATTAAAGGTGAGGTGATCAACCAGCGGGGAAACATAGAAGGACCAGACACATGCTCAGACCTCGCTGGAATGAACATTTTTACGAGGCTTTGCACCTTAAAAGCAAACATTTGATCAAAGCAACAACCGCAACAACGGTTAATTTATGCACTGCCTTCTACTCTAATAATGAAACAGCTGATATTTAAGCACATTTTAAGTTAAGCACATTTTGGTCTGACAATGTTTTGCAAACTTATTTCAAGATTTAAAAAAAGCAGTAATGACAAGTTTATGTATTGTTAAGTTCTGTCTTTGTTGTTTTGTAAAATAATAATACTTCATATATGATTCAGTTGTTTAATATAGTTAATTGCAGTAAAGCCACTGTTAACTTTTTAACAGGTTTCTGTTTGGGGAAAAAAGTGCTATTCACAATAATGTGATATCGCCTACGACTAGCATTTAGTGAAAAGAATTGTGTGAAATGTTGAATAAAATTATTTGCAATCTTTTTTTGGTGTATTTTTGTAAAAAAAAAAATAATGAAGAAAATCTTCATAAATAATGAAGAAAAATCAAGATCAGGACACGCCCACCTTTATATTAAATCTATTTTAGGAAGAACATTAATAACACTCCATCTAAAAGAGTATTACTGAGGATTACAGTTTCTATTTTGTCAGTAAAGACTAAATTGATGTTGGAAACATCATTGGTTCCTGCTGTTATTGCTGTGTTTTCTTTTTTGAGGTGAAACACTGCATGCACGCTCGTATTACTGCAGCAGCACAGCGAGTCTTGTGGCTGCACTGCAGCCTCGGTGGAACAGCGGGAAACTAGGGCAGGGCGTTTTCCTGTCTTTCTGCCTCTCAAGACTGCAGGCCTACATCAAGATCAGGAGTAACTTTAGGAGAAACAGCCAGAAGCATGGGATGCCATATTGGCTGTGGAGGGTGAGCACTGCTCTATTGTTAGATGTTGAGTCAACAGCCTCGGCACTACAATTATAGTCTAAATCAAAGGAGTCTGACATTATGTGCAGTACTTTATACTTTCTCTTCGTATTTACATATTGTTTTCAGTACAAATGACCTCAAGGGTATGATTAAGGAGAAAGATCTTTTTTTCTCATAAACATAAGCAAGTGAAGAAGGGCAAACACGCAGGTATACACATAGACACCTGCATGAGCAAACACGCAGTGCTCGTTTTTCCACCTTCTCAAAACAAATAAGACAAAACTGCCTTAAACGAAAGGATTAGCACTACTCTACAGCACACAGCCAGGACCTCTGCTAAAATTTCTTTTCTTCTGCAGTCTAAATGATGAATAAAGAATGAGAGAAGCATATCGGCTTCTCCCCCACCTCAGCGACACAGCAGGGGGATTTCTCCGGCCTCTTAGAGTTCATCACTCAAGAGTAACCATTCCTACCCTCACAACACAGATCCGAGATAACACATTGTGATCTAAACTATATATCCTCTAATCTACAACTACAAATGTCTTTACAGATTATAACACATTTATATTGTACATCTGCAACTTAAACACTGTTTTATACTTTAAAGGACCTATTGTTATGTGAAAACAAATGATCTTAACTTAATTTTTAAATAAATGCTTGATGTACTATGTAAATATTGTAGTAATTTCAAATAACTCATAAAACCATAATGTTCAGTCCATGAAACTAAACTGAAATGGGTTGTTTTTGTGATGTCACAATACCTATACATTTTATAGATGAGGCCTAGAGTAATTTTGCCAAAGGCCATTCATCTGAAAGTCATAAGGAGTGTTACATCCTAGACTTGGAGAGTATAGTGTCCGGCATTTCCCCATGGTACACGTATTTGACAGCATTCGGGTTGGACCACAATTCTTCAACGTGAGTAGTTCTACCGTTAAACCACCCAATCCAAACATGGACCGCTTTATGAACAATACAAGGCACCCAATCAGAACCAAAATCAGTATCAAGAGCACAGTAACAGAAACAACTAACTTGATGCTATGGGACAAAGAAAGTTTGGAATAATTATCTACAGTTGTTTACAGTTGGTACATAAATCTACAAAAATGTTACAAGTAAAATACAAGACAAATGTAAGGATTCAGGCCCTTTAAACTGCAATTAAGAGTAATTGGGATACTTCAAATCAATGCACTCCATAGAAACGACAAATGAGCTGTTTCTGACTAGGTGGGCTTGATGCAGTCACCAGACTACTCACATTTATTGCAGCCTTTCATGACTAATTGCAGGAATTCAATCTGCAAATGAAGATGTGATTATCTGTGGCATCCTAATCTCCAGCACAGTGTTACAGTGCTGCTAGGTCACTTTCTCTTTTGTAGACACTTTGCAAGAGTGAGAATTCTCAGCAGTGAGGTTCAACTTTGGTAAAAAAGAGAACATCGTAAGCAATGATTACATTTTGAATAAAGGTATGCCACAGGTTCAGTAAAGATGGACATTAAACACTGTGTACTAGTCTGGATTTGTTTAATGACTTGAGGGAAGTGATCATGTGACTGAAGTGCTATCTGCAGTGAGCAGCACTCAGGGAGATGGAGAATGCTCCTGTCAGCTGTCAGACAGTAATGGAGTCCAGCAGCCCTCCCCTTCACCCTTGCTCCCAAACATCAGCCTAAAAATAGACCAGACAACTTTTACCAACATAGGTTAAGCTCTATACCTTGACATAGAATGATGATTTCAACAGCTGAGTCCAGTTGTCTTGTACCTGGTGCTAATTCCCAAGCACACAATGACACTGCAGCTGTTACACCCCCACTAACTTACTAACAAATTGTCAAGCTGCAGCTAAGTATGTCACTGGCATGCTATTTTCAACACATACCATCTACTAATACAACATAAATGTTTTAGTTATGCTTCTACCAGTGAGTCACATAATAGATTTTAAAGTGCTGCTGCTAGACTATTAATAACTGAATGGTTTAGACCAGGAATAAATCTCTAATTTGTCAAAAGTATATAAACCGAGATGGTCTTAGATCTATGGTGAGGCAGAATTATTAGAATATAGCAATTTTTATGTTCAGTTCACATTAAAATCTCTTTTCATGTGCCCATAATTAAGCTCAAAGATTTGCACTTCATTTCTGAAGTGCATTATACTTTCAATCATTTCTATACTACACATTTCTATCTTAATCAATTCATGCTTTGAAAGAAAGTTTTAAAATAAGCTTTTATTTCTCACTTTGTTTTAAAGCTATTTCTTTTATTTTGTCTTTTTAAAAATTTACATTTATAAGGAAAGTGTTTTTCATCCCTGGTTCAATCAACTGTCTGTGATTTAAGGTTCGAGCTACAAATCCAATGACTGGTTAATATCTTAGATGTTTTCATGTACTCTGAATCCATAATGCAGTGCTGATCTATTCCTATCTAGGATTCAGGAAAGGTGCACTGGTCATCTTAGGGATATGCTGACTCTGTTGGAACTCTCTTTTGAACACAGAGGTTTGTTTCATTACTTCAGAGTATAATCTGTGCTGCCTTTCAGGGTGCTGGAAAAGACTGGAGTCTACCTGTTGTCCTAGGTTTATTTAATTTCTTCTGGAGGTTAAATACTAGCATTGCTATTCCATGGACTGATTAAGACTTCACTTTTTGAGCTGGAAAAGACTCCAGGAATCTAATTTTCCTAATTATTTTTATTTTATAATCTTTTTATCGCTTTGCTTTTAATTTCCGGGTGATGGTCTTTTTGAAATGAATGGAAAGCACTTTAAATTGGCATTGTGTATGAACTGTGCTATGTAGATAAACATGCCTTGCCTTATACAGAATACAAAACATGGAATGAAATTTATAGGCTATTCCACACTGAATGATTGCATATGAATATGAGTACTCATCGTCCATTTAGTGATGCAGAAGCCTGCAAATGTAAATAAAGGAAAGATAGTTCCCATTGTATCAGGTGATCATGAGACTATAAAATAATTCAGAGCCGACGCTAGAGACAACAAACATTTTGGAGATTTGATGTCTGAAAATGTGATGTATTCTTTTAGCAAAACCATCTCGTATGGGCAGACAAGTACATCAGTGAGTGTTACTTTTGTCAGAAAGCCAAATTTTAATTTGTCCACTCAATTTCCAGAGATTCTGGGATCTAATTTTACATTTCTTACGACCAATCATTCTACATCCTACAAGAACGTGGGCCTCAGCAAAAGGCATCCTGGCATGACTACAACAGAAACACAGATCCTGATCAGAGAAGGAAGACCCTGTTAACATCACACAACTTCACATCCAGGAAATACCAGTTGACCAGTTCCCAGTGGAATTCACCCATCTGCTTAGCTCAGAAGCACAGGAAAAGAACAGTGAGGGAAACATGAAAGAAGAAGGACAAAGCAGGGAGAAGACGTCACCAGATATGTCATATCAAACTCTATGGCTCACATAACTCTTTTTTTTATCACAAGATCCACATGCCAGAGCACCTCCCAGAGCAAACTCTGCCTGTTACTGGCTTTTCCTATTCTACAGGCGATCGGGTGACTTTGGCTGAGGTCATCAGGGCATGGCAGGATTCAAAACGACAGGCAAACTGTACACCTGGCCTTCAACACAGACTGTATCTGTAAGTTCATGTACATACACAGGACACACACTTGACCTGAGGAAAATGGGTCCACACTGTCAACACAATGGGAGCCTCCACTGTCTAAGTACACAGCCCTGAGAAAAGGGATGTGGAATAAACACACAGACATACTCATAAACAATCCGATGTGAGGAACTAACGACTGAGGACTTTGTACCAAATATACAGATGTAATCAGTGGTGCAATTCCTGGTCATAGACCTTCATGTGCTGAAATGCAGTGCCGAGCCCATCAGCAACGTGGCTGCTGGCTGCACGTACCAAATGATGACCTAATGGTCTTCAGCTTTTTCTCACACTCAAACAGCTCTGAGAAACTCTGTCATTCCAACCCTTCTGACTGATGTTAATGCAAGAATATGTTTTTATGTGCATGATCTCAAGACTTGGTCCATGTTCAATGAAATGGCACAACTGTTGAAAAATACGCTGCGATGCAAAATTGACACAAAAATGAGATGCCTATGGCTGGTAAACATCACGACCAGGCTCCTGCCTAGTTAACTAGGTTGTAATACTAGATAAGGCAGTGGTCCTGAAGCTCTGAAGCTTACCTTTGCTCTGTGCTCGACGCAGATATTGCAACTTCGCCCATTCACTAAGAGAAGCAGAGCTAGCAGGCTAGCTAACTGGAGCTGTCTCCAAACGACTCCATCCCAGACTGCGCTGAGAGAGAGAAGGAGAGAGAGAAAAGGAGAGGAGGGGAGGAAGAAGGGGGACTTCAGTCTACTTTCTTCGTGTCTCGTAGATGTGTTTCTCCCAAGAACCAGCTGGAAATGTCAGCCAACTCCCCAGTTAACCAGTTCTCTAGTTATGGAGAGGAGGGAGGAGGAGGGGGTTACCAGTGGTATGTACCGTCCGTGCAACTCCTTTGGTCCAAAAAGGGTCGGGGAAAACACAAATTCCTCTTATAATGAAGCAGTATGAGACCAAAACTTGTTTATATACATTTTAGCTGGTCGTTCTCCCTTGGTATCTGTCGGAGAGGTGGTTAAAAACCAAAAACAAACGAGAAGACCCCTAAAAGTAACGTTAGCCAACAACGACGGTTAGGAAGAGCGTTCCAAAACAAAGGCTTTTAAAAAAAAAAAACAAGAGTCGAGAGCCGGGAAAGACGACACTGTCTCACAGAAAGCGAGACAGAGAGTGAGAAGGAGGAGGAGAAAGAAGAGGAGGTGGTGAGAAACAGCTGTAGCATCCAGCTGCTGCTCCGCATCCAGCTGTTGGCAGGAAATGTGCGTGGAGCTTGGAAGAGAGGGAGAAAACAAATACGGACAGGAACCTGGAACGGATCCACTCTTCCTCACTTCACAGCCACCCAGCAGCCTGCTTAACACAAACACCGATCCATTTTTCCTCCACACTGAGGTTAAGACTAGAAATACACCACATGGACAAAAGTATTAGGACGCCGGATCATTGGGATAGCTGCTGCCGAAAACAAAGTCGTAGGTTTGAATCCCAGGACCGCTAGTGGCACAACTGCTGTACCCTTGAGCAGGAGGTTCTTCCACACCAAATTCATCCAAACATGTCTTTATGGACCTTGCTTTGTGCACTGGGGCACAGTCAAACTGGAATTGAGAAGGGCCTTCCCCAAACTGTCCACAGAGCATGGCGTTGTCCAAAATGTCTTGGTACGCTGAAGCACTAAGATTACCATTCACTGGAAGTAAGGGGCATAGCCCAAACCCTGAAAAACAAGTGAGTCATAAAACTTTTGTCCATATAATGTATATTCAGCTTTTGTCTAACTATAGTAGTCAGTAGGTACTGGACAGAGTCACCGTTTAAAGCAGAGACCCCAACAGTGGCATAAAGCTTTTCTCCAGTTGTCACCTTGATGCAATAACAAATGTACGCAAGTGGGGCTGCCGCTCAGTCTATGACTTCATCGTTAAAAAAAACATTATCTTTGCAAGACACATGGCAATGAAGTGACCCACTTTCGCACTTCCTTCTTAACTCCAGCACCTTGAAGCTAACTTGAAGCCTCTAACACAGAGTGAGCGCCCTTCATGCATACTGTTACCTATGTTATTTTAACACAATCTGACTGGTAGTGCAACTGTCTCCAAAAGTTGATGTTTATTCAACCATTTACAGAAATAATACTATTCGTGCATTCTCCCAATACGTTTCCCTATTCAGTTCAGTGTAGCCAGAACATGAAACTATGAGTTTAGAGCCAGGATTGATCACAGATGTCAATGATCAGTCTTTAAGAAGAGCATTCTTTACTGATTCATATTCCAAAACAAACCATTTGGTTACCCAAAACATCACAATGCTATTAAAAATGCTCCAAATTGTTCGACGTTTGTAATCCTGATTAAATTGCTGCCATATTCATTAATATTGCTGTGGGGGAAAAAAATGTATGTATGTATGTATATATATATATATATATATATATATGCACACACACACACACACATATATAAATATATATATATATATATATATATATATATGTTTGTGTGTGTGTGTGTGTATGTGCGTATTACTTAAAATTACATATGTTCGAAGGGAAATAACATTATCTTTTAAAATACACAGGAAGTGAAAACATTTGTCATAACAAAACGTCATTTAATTCTTTATGTTCTTTTAAAAACAAAATATTGCACAAGCCTGTCCAAATCATGACAGTACAAACTGCATTAACAAGACAGCCACGGTGGGCTCAATAGCAGTGCCTTTGGAAGAAAAAAAAATGCATTGGCATAACAATATAAAACTTGCATAAACATTTCAGTACTGAACAATAGTTTGCATATGAAATATACAGGTTTTAAAAAAACCTTCCAGTACCCTTTTAAGACAGATCCTATTAAAGTCATGAAAGTTTGATCCTCCATGAACAGGGAAAGAATAAGCTATGATATGATTCAAATTTTAACTCATCCAATCTTCTACATCACTACAGTTTAAGGTTCAACCTCTCAACGGGCTCTAGTGAAACATTCATCCACTCACAACATCCGAACACAGCAGGCATGTGCAGCACAGCTCAGTAAACTTCCTGAGGTAGTGGCGCCCCCCAGTGTATGTAAAGCTCAAATGCACTTAAGGTCTGTACCAAAGACGTCTGGCGTTAAATTTTGTTTCACTGCCCATATGCAAGATAAACTAATTTATCATTGAACACAGCTGAAAATACAGATAAAAAGAAGATACAAAGATATAAAACCACAGTGTGTGTCATGCACCTACACAGATGCTCTAATGATACAGAATGGATAAAGCATCCTAGTGTTAAGACAGAATGTCCTATTTGGACAAAACTGACACTGTGTGTGCTTTATATACTTCACTATCCATCAGAGGCAAAGCTAGTTGGAATGGTTTGGCGTGAAATGGTTCATTCTAGAGAAACTTTTATAACAGTAATGGTGATGGGAACCAGGCGTCACAATGTCCCCAACACAAATATAGCCTTTTCATAGCTACTGTACACCTTTTCTTTGAGTCCTTTACAGCAGAAAATACATTTTAGGCCCAAGCCACTCAATGTCTGGCTCCTGTTACCACCTCTGCAACCAATTCTTAGCTATTTACATTTTTTCCACATTTCTCATAATTTTAGTATGTGGAAAAATAAACTTTTGCAGAAGTTTAACAATCAGTAGAATTCCTGTTTAACTTTATATTAAAAACTCTCCCTGCTTACTTATTTTCATGTACAATGCCATTGTGTAATATCACTTATTTCCTAGTTCTGTAAAGTTGTGTAATATCAGTTCTTCCCTAAGTTTCTCTAGAGAACTTCAGTCCGAAGCCAAGCCTGTCTAATGGAAAAAACTTGGAATCTTGCTTCATGACATCTTTCTGATCTTCTACAGCTAAGCACATAAATGAACGTTGGAAGAAGCCACAAGAATGCAGCATGTACAAAGACAACTTCTAATTTAAGAGACTTACTATAATGTACAGTGTTTAAAAAGAAGTAAAAAAAATATATATATATAGAAGTAAAAAAAAAATACATGTAAAATGAAAAAATTAAATGTACAGTATTCTTCCACAGCAGTTAAATTAAAACAAGTTCAATCACTGAAACAAAAATAACTTCTATAAATACTATTGATAAAATATATGCAGGTATTACTGCAGATGTATTAACTATACAAACATTTCCATCTTTTTTCATCTATTCAAAATTCACAGACAGAATGTTATAAACAGTATTTCTAAGAAAAGTTTCATTTCAAAACCCTAGATATCTGTATGTTATCTGTATGTTATCTAAGATCAAATATACCTTTATGTGTGAAAAGCTTACCAGAAGCATATCTTGTGCTGAAAGATACATATACATTTATATATATATATATGTATATAAAATAGGCATTTATAGCATCCTATATAAAAAAATATTTAAAAAAATATGTCAAACAGTCACATCTTTAATATCCAGCAATGAAGTAATGATAAGGCTCATTAGGCTTTTTACCAAATCCTCTATTTCCCTACAGTTTGGACCCCAAGGTGAATGTCACCTTGAATATTTGGTCAATGCCTGGCTGCTATAAGTTCCCATAGATATTGAATGCTGCAGCATTTTGGTAAATTAGGTCCACGTTGGTTCCCATTCTTGATTTGATGATGTCTACAGCACATCGGTTCAGGTAGACGTACTGATCCTGTGGGTGGAGGAAAATATGTGATTATGGTTGCATATGCCCAGTTGTCAATGTATAAATAAACAGACGAGAAAAGGCATGTATATTTATTCTGTAGTCTTTGTAGGCATGTCTCATACCTCTGTCTGTACCATTAGTGCCCTGTGCATGCGCATGCCATAGACAATTCCAAAAATGTCCACCATGCTTTCCCTTTCAATCTGGAAGATCAGATGATCAAGTGCAATAAAAGTCCCAGTCCTGCCCACGCCAGCGCTGTCAAAGTGAGAGATATAAACAAGGAACGTTTTAAAGTGTAAATGGGTGCAAACATTTAGGGCTATGTCAAAGGTTTTAAAAGAGTAAAAAAAAATGTAAAAAAAATTAAATGTACAAAGTTGTCTATCTACATCAGTTGCAGTCAATCATCCAAGACATGTTTGCTTTTTTTTTTATCTCCAAATTTGACTTCTTCAGTTTAGCACCAGAGCTACGAGGCTAACAAGCACTACAAGTCAATAGTCACCTATGCTGTTTCTATACAAATACTTCAGCGCTCAAACCACTCCAAGATCTTATTTAAACGAATGTAGCTTTATGGATGTGGTTTAGGATGCTGTATATCTGGGTGAGAGCTTTAAAAGTGAACAAGATTTTAGGCAGCAAATTCATGGCATTCACAAAGCTGTAGTAAGGAGGACTGATCTTGGACTAGATTCCTTCATACTTATGATGATCACAAAAAAGTTGTTCTAGATAAGAACTCCTTCTAAGGTGATTTGTGAAAACAGATCCTGTTGTCTAACAGCCATTTTAGACACTCCTACATGGTATTCTACATAGAGTCCTCAGTCACATCAGCAAGTGAGCTGGATGTGCAAGTGAGGACATTTTTTTGATGATTTTACGGCAAGGCTGCGGGTGTCTAGTGTTTATTTGCAATGTTAAGCTTGTAGCTCCAGCACTAAAATACAGAAGCAACATTTGGATTTCAAACATAATCAACTACATCTGGGGTAGGTGAAAAATTGTGTAAATTAGATGTTTTTTTCCTTTAACCAATCCTTTAAGTTATAGACTCATTTCTATCATCACTGTAAGTGCCTCAAAAATGGAAAAATGTTCATTGCTTGAACATTATACAGAATATGCACTGAACATAAGGATGCACAGAATACACGTGCACACTTGCAGTATAGGTGTTATTACTATCTCGATTAACCCTGTGTAATATGGTAGCATGATTTATTTGGGAGACTAAAGCAACCATAAATCTGAAGCCAAACATACACCTTAACCAAACCATGAGTTATGTGTGACATGGAAAATCTGTCATCTAATAAGTGTAGTTATATTTGTATGAACATGTGATCCTCCTGACCTTTCTGCCCCATGCTGGGCCATGTAATATCTGGTCACTCTGTTTTAAACTCACCTGCAGTGCACCACAGTAGGAGAATGGCGTGAATACTGATCCATGTGCTCTCTCACCAGGTGTCGAAAGTTAATGAGCACCTCTGTCGTCTCTGGCACACCGTGATCAGGCCAGGCTGTGAAGTGAAAGTGACGGACTTCGCGAGACTCTGCTGTCTTCACCTAAGACGGTATCCAATTTTATTTCTGACCAACTATTATTAAATATTTGACTGCTGAAAAAACTTGTATCTCAAACTTGTAACTTTACAGGTAAAGACAAAAAAGAAGGACAGTTAAAACTCTCCACATTACACATCATGTGTAAAAAAAAGAGCACTTATAGAAGAAGATGGCCTCACATTTTTGATGGTAAAGTCTGATATGGTCCAGTCCTCCAGGGCAATTTCTGATGTGTTTGTCACCATAATATTACTGTACAGCTTGGTTTCAGAGGGCCAGTATTTCTCACATTTAACCTAAAGAGAAAAAGCTATGTGAACCAGGAACTATAACAAAAGTTAAGAGTCAAATTCCATGCACTGTTCAAGACCATTATGGTTTGTTCCTTGGGAATCCTTGCTTCTTCTTCATGGCAGCTTGCTGCTTGAAAGTTAGAGGAATGCTGAGGACATCCCTAATTAATATTCCTCATAGACACATAGCGGTTTGAACAACCAGCCCGAAAAGTATGTCACAGCAGCAAAAAGAGCATGCAGACTCATTTCTTATAAGCATTAAAACAACACTGCACTACATGAGCAGCAGACATTACAATGGATGGATGTGTACTGATCTTCATACCACTTACGTTTAATCAATAATATAATACTCATCCCTTTGCTGGGGTTAAAAAGTGCTGTTCATTGTGAAACACGAAACTTACGCGTCCTTGCTCATTGCACCTGGTCAGCATCACTATGGTTCGGACGTGCTTTTCCCAGATCATCCTCCAGAACTCATTCACGGTGACAGGCAGGGGACCCTGAGCTGCTATGTACTCTTTCTTCGAATTGTAACCCTAAACAAACAAACAAACACGTGTGTACATAAATGATCACTGCTGTTTGCTGTGCCTAGAGAGGTAAAGAGTTTTCAGTATTTTTAAAATTGATTTATTTATTTATTTTGACAATTTTCAGTTGTTACATAGTAGCCTCGTGGGTTAAACACTTGCCTGTGAACTCTCAACAAATCACAAAGTTGCAGGTTCAAACTCCCACTTCTTATCATTGTGTCCTTGAGCAAGACATTTAACCCTCAGTTGCTCCAGGGGGACTATCCCTGTAACTAATGACTGTAAGTCGCTCTGTATGAGGGCGTCTGCCGTAAACCTAACCTACTATGCTTTTCATGCAGATGGAAATCAGCTTACTGGAATGTAGTTTGCGTTGATGTAGTCGTCAAAAGGGCTGCCATGAGTTGATAATTTGACTCTTGAGACATCATCTAAGAGTAATAAAACACTGATAAAGAGAACTGATATCTTTTGCTTAACACTACATATGAAAGACAAGTGCCATGAATCTTAAGGCATGCAAAAAACAATTCCAGAATGTCAATTTCAGCATCCCTTTGTTAACATTCCTGTAAGTCTGTGGTGTTAACAATAACAACAACAACAGCACAAAAAAAGGCCATTGTGGGGACAAAGTGTCAATGCCTGCTTACAAGGTAACACATTGTTGTAGCGATTCTTCCCCTTGTTCTCCAAAGCAAGGGCACTAATCTTGTTCTGAGCTGTTCCAACTTCCTTTAGATCCTGCAGATGACAACATGCGAATTTATTTTGCATGTGAAAACTATAACCACCAATATCAAGGCATTTTTTGTTTGTAATTAATTAATAAATTAATTTTTGACACATTCTAAAAACTGCATTCTAACATGATGAAGAGTGTATAGACCCGTATGGACCGGTCGTCTTCCGTACCTCATACTCTTCAGCAAATCCACAATTGGAATCCGCTTGCTGCTTTTTAAAATAAACTTCATAATCCTCTACCCTCACAGGAATGCTTCTGCATGGCAGAAGATAAAGAATAGTGAGTGGTATGATTGAAACAATTATACATTATATTGTCAAATACGCACCTCTCAGTAAGTATGTGTACTAATATCTGATGGCTGTATATGAACTTGCAGTAAGGGAGTGTTACTTACACTTTAGCTCTGTGTGAAAGAGAGGAAAAAGAGTGTCATTCACTTGCAGTGGTGGAGAGAATCATGAGTAAATATTCAATTTACATACACTAATAGTTCTAAATTCCTAATATGTTAGCTATATTTACTACACAGTTTTTTGTGTAGAAGTAATATGTTTGCAAATAGGCAAAGAAAACACTCATATGAAATTCTTTTGAAAAAAAAGCTAACTGCATCCACATTTTTAATAGGCAGCGTGTAATCTGTTTTTACTGCATTTATATACGGCACTGTGAACAATAACATTGAGAACACATGGCGATATAGACCTGAAAAGTTACCTTAAAGTTGTGATAGGGATGTCTGGTTCCTTCTGCTTTCTTTGTCTATGGGAGGGGGATCAAAAGTCAAATAACAAATCATATAATAATACAGGTGCACTTCAAATAGCTGTAATCTCCAGCTGGCTTTACACCATGAGGCAAACTCCTAACAGCAAAAGTCAGTAAAGGCCTCTAAATAACAATAACTACAGCTACAGAATGCATGTGCGATTTCTTTTGTTTTGTAAGAGTCAGTTTTCTTCAGTTTCATATCTTCAGACAGCCGCTTAGATCACCCTTTAAACCACCCTTAGATCGTTGCATAATACATCATGCTCTGGAATTGTCTACACCCGCAGTACTGAGACTTCGAACAGCAATAACAACCCTATAGATCTTGATGTATCAAACTTATGTAGTTAAAATTCATACTTAGGGAAAAAATGTGACACTTTTTCTCAGCACTTTAGGGTCAAGTAAAAAAAAAAAAAAGAGTCATTTGTGTTTGAGACCACTGGTTTAGAGCCTGCGCACAGGTCTCCATCACTGTCATTAGATTTCACAGGACAGCTCACCTCCTCCGCATGATAAAGATGGCAGCGGCGATGATGACAGCGACGGCGATGGCGAATAGAACCCCCAAGACAATAGCAACAGTGTTTGGAGCAACTGTGTTTGGAGCTATGGAATGAAATGTGAAGGATTAATCAAAACACTGCAGAATCACCTAATCCTTTCCTAAATTCCTAAAGCATTGCATTCTTAAGAATATCTTAATCACTTGATACAGACTATTTAACAATTTATTTACTACTGTTTATATTATAAAGATCGTAAAGTCATTTACGTGATACAGTGGTGAAGTTGACCAAAAACGGTGTTATAGAGACAAAAGATTCTGAGGGGTCCACAAGCTTGTCTTTGATATACAACTGAGTGAACAGAACAAGTGCTGCCCTGTAAAGAGAAAGAAAAAGTCATTATGGTGTTTATTAAGAACAGGAAATACTGCTTAGCACCTGTGTATTTTTCCAGTACTTTTCTATTTGATTACTTTCTTTCACAGGTCAAACACGTTTTTAGCAATTATCTGTGTTTCTTTTTGTTTTAGTAATAAAAATATATTTTTTCAAATTCAGCAAGCTTCTTAATTAGCTTGATAATCTTACCTGTATGTATTATACTGCAGAAATCCATTTACGTAGTTAGTGTCATTGTCTTGACTATTATCTCCTATTACAACTGTAATTATATCACTCCTGGTGTTTGCATAGTGTATCAAAACCGTGAGATAAGTCTGGGTCCTTTTCTCCTTAAAATCGTCATAGGTTTTGTTCAGGTCCGTTTTAGAGGCAGTATCTGAAATGACATGCCAAATGTACTTGTTATGATAAAAATGTAGGATTTTTCCATCCAAAACCAACTGACAAAAATGAGAACAATCCTACCTATAGAATCAGTTGACAGCAGAACTCCATAATAATGAATTGGTCCATTAGTGCCATTCAGAAGACTGGAACTGAATTGAAGTGTAGCAGATTGTGTGGACACTTCTATGTTTTGTACGGACACTGGCTTGGTTGGAACTGGTGGATCTTCAATGACAGAAAAAATGAATATCATTAATTTTTTAACATATGCAGATCATACCATAATTTGGGGCTAAACAGTCATATTAGTGCTCCAAGCATGAGATTTTTACATAGCCTTTGAGATACATGGCATAGAAATGAATTCAATCACATACCAGTAATGCCTGTTTTACATGTGAAATCCTTTCTGCCTCCCTGTCCACATCCAAGAGTTTCAATACGCACATTGTAGTTGCTGGCATACTTAAGGCCAGAGATGTTGTAGTTACAATCATGATCACAGGTTATGAGTTTGTTATCATAGGTTCCATAGCTGATATTGAATCCCTTGTTGCAACCAGGGGGTGTGTTCCATGTAAGCTTAAGCAATGCATCTGTGCGATTTGGTCCTTCACAGGTGTACTCAAGAACAGGACTTGCATCTTGAAGAATTAGAAACAAGTGTAGGAATAACATAAGAGTACAAAAGAATGATGACTGACATTTGACCCCATCACAAAATTATGGAGCTAACCTGGAAGGCTGAGTAATTGCACATGGCTTTTTCTAGAACACATAAAGCTATCTAGATACGTCTGGCGCTACATGGCTAGACACAACTAAAGTAAACATGGACAGAGCACCAATGGTTGCATTCTGTGATCTTTTGAATATGTAATACATTGGGAAGGCTTTCCTCAAGATTTTGCAATGTGTCAGGGTATTTGTGCCCATTGTGTCTAAAGTGGATTTCTAAGGTCAGGCACTGATGTTGGACAAGAGGGCTGGCTCACAATCGACATTCCAATTCATGCTAAATGCGTTCATTTGGGTTGAGGTCAGCGCTCTGTGCAAGACACTGGAGTTCCTCCACACCAAACTCATCAAACCATGTCTTTATGGACTTTCTTGTGGCAAAGGTGGCATCCTAAGACAGTGCCATGTTTAAAACCACTGAGCTCCTCAGACCAAACCGTCCCATTGTTATGTTTGTCAATGGAGAAGTAGTGCTTATGTGTATTTTATACACCTGTTATCAAAGGGTGTGGCTGAAACACCTGAACTCAATAATTAGGAATCATGTCCACTGGCCCTACAGTGTACTCTGCCTGGTCATAAAACATTTTTTTTTTATATTATCAAATATTATCTCAATTCTATGATCCGATAACTGATTAATATGTTTAGATGCAGTGGCATTGTGTGGTTTACCGTCATTCGAAAACTCTAATATGGTCTCCTATTGCAATAGTCTCAAATTCTACTCTTTCACTTATTCTATAGAACACCCATTGTTTTTTGCTAGTAGTCTTTCCATATGAATGTTCCCAATATAACTTTGTTTCCACAATTGTTCCAATGAATTATAATGACGCACACAAAAGCTGCTTGAGTACTAATAACTCTACCTTTCGGAGAACCTTCAACCTGCTAAACTTAAGTGAGAGTGAGTTACAAGAAGCGAGAGTGCATACAATAAAAACACATGAGGAAACAGCTTTACAGAACATTATAGGTATCAGTCACATTGATACAGAGATAAAGAGCATTAGGCTAACTAAAGAAGTTCCATGACCTTTTAAATAAAAACGTGGTTGTCTCTGTTAAAAGGCTAAAGCTGGGTTGTGGATGGATCTTCTAGCACAGTAGGCATTAACCCTGCACCTGGAGATCTACTTTCCCATCATGTTTAGCACCTCCTCCTTACTTAACACTGCAGCCAATCAGGGACTTCTGAAGAAGTTCATCACCCAGAGCAGGTGTTGCAAATTGTGGCTGGAATTAGACTTCTCAGATAGGTAGATGTCCAGGATCAGAGTTAGGGACTACTGTTCTAGCAGGACAGTGATCCAAAACATAAGCCCATATAATCTCCATGAATAAGAGGTTTAGTAAAATGATATGTCAATGAACGCAGAGCTATAGTCACAGAGCTGAAAGATGATTACAACCAGAATAATCAAAATAAACCTGGTAACATGCATTTACCATGGCAAAACATCATAAAACCTGTTTGGATTAAAATGTAGCACCTCAGCTATGTTACGTTAGCCATGTATCATTAGTTATGTTAACAACTATGACTAGACTATGACTACTGCAATGACTACAGGGAGTAAACTGAATGTGATGGTAAGTTGGGAATACACAGTGTGCTGCAGCACAAAGAGAGACCAGGTACACACTTCTAGCTATGATAAATAAATAATGATGATTTTAAAACTGGCATTCCATATTTTTAAAGCTCTAACCAGTTTCATGAGCATGTATCAAAGAAAACATTAAGTATGTTAAAAAAGTTATATATTGCAGAATGGCTATTTCTTTTAAATCGCTTTAACTGGAAAAATGGCTTCCTAGCACCTATAGTGGACAAACACTTCTTTTCAGATACCTGAAGCTGCTAAAATCTGATGAATTTATCGTTGAATTTTGTGATATTATTATGCATCTATGGAATTCCAAAGAAAGATTTCATTCCATCACTTAGACTCTTGGTAACATCTGACACAAAAACATTTGCCATGTAGGGCAAAAGCACACACTGAACAAAAATAAAATCAAATATACGATAGGTGAACTATGAGAACAAAGAAAACTCTGACTTACTTGTGCAACTGGAAAAGCTAACCTCTCCTCCTTCTGTAAAGTTGTCACCAGCAACAGCAGAGATTCTAAATGTGTAACTGAATCCAGGAATGAGATCAGTGATATTAATTGCACTGTTAATTGTACTATCCAAAGTCAGAGTGTTATTTATCCAAATCACTCTGAAGAAAGAGCTATATCCGTTTGGTTTATCCCAGATCAGTGACACAGATGATGTTGTGATTTCAGAGGCCAGGAGATTTCTAATGATGTCTGGGCCTATAGGGAGAGAAGAAATTTTCAGAAGTAAGTGGATATATGCTTAAATCAACTCTTTAGTGGTTCATTGTAAATTGTCATGAAGTGCAAGCACCCTGAATAACTGACCTTAATACTTTTCAACTTACGTGTGTACTGTGAATGAGTTGTCACATGACCTTCAGTTATATTATCTGCAGCTACAGCAGATACTTCAATAGCGTAATTTACTCCAGCAATGAGATTACTAATATTAAAGCATGTTTGAATGGTCGTTGCATTGGAACTCATATTGCCACCAGTCCACTGTACTTTAAAGAAAGATCTCTGTCCAGTTGGTTCAGTCCACTTTAGAAATATTGAGCTTGTTGTGATTTCAGTCGTCATGATACTGAAAACCTCTGGTTCTGAGAGTACAAGTTTCAACGTGTTAAAATCAACTACAACAATTGAAACAAAGGAAACTTCTAATGCACAGAAACGTTGTTTATAATAAACATTTATCATTCATGTCTTACTTGTGTAAACTGAGGTGTATTCATAACTCCCCTCTGTTTTATTATCTGCAGCAACTGCAAAAACCTTGAACGTATACTGAACTCCAGGAGTCAGATTAGTAACATTAATCTCGGGAGTTTTAGTCGTTTCATTCCAAGTCAGACTGAAATTGTCATACTGGACTCTATAATAGGAACATTCCCCCACTGGCTTCGTCCAGATCAGGTATATCGAAGATGTTGTAACATTAACAGCCGAGAGATTATGAACAGTATGAGGTTCTGTGAGGGAAAAAGTGTCCAGATTAAGAAAAATCTGCTCAGAAATGTATCTAAACATCAAATCTGAAGATGTGACAGTTCTCTGAAACTTACTTGTATAGACAAAAAGATCAACCAAACTCCCTTCAGTTATATTATCTGCAGCTACAGCAGATACTTCAATAGCGTAATTTACTCCAGCAGTGAGATTAGTAATATTAAAGGATGTTTGAATGGTCGTTGCATTGGAACTCATATTGCCACCAGTCCACTGTACTTTAAAGAAAGATCTCTGTCCAGTT
>JBBJLS010105947.1:0-19525 GCA_037577275.1 Bryconaethiops microstoma
GTGTGTGTGTGTGTGTGTGTGTGTGTGTGTGTGTGTGTGTGTGTGTGTGTGTGTGCACGTGTGTGTGTGTGTGTGTAAGATTCAAAGATTAAAGGACCCATACCCTAATTTTTTCTTGTAGTTTTAAGTCCTGCTAACAGCTGTTTATGTGGGTTTAAACATTAATAATTAATTTTTACATGACCATTTTGCTCCTGTCTTAAACAGGCTGTTCTTGTAATTGCACCTGATAGATGCAAATTGCATCTGTTCTTACAGGCTACTGCAATTTTTCACTTATTAAAAAAGGTTAAGGTCTGTGAAATGGCCAAATAAACGGCTAAATGTGAGTGAGTCAGTTTTAATGACATCACAAAAACAATGATCTTAAAGCTAGTTAATTTGCAGCCACATTTCAACATAATATAATACTGTACAGTCTGGAGAGTGAATAGTATGACTGGAAACTTTAAGAATGTGTACATGAATTATTTACATTATAACATTTATATTATATTGTATTACGATTACATTGTGTTTCAATACAATAACATTCATTTCACACATTGTCATTTATATTATATTATATTACCATTACATTGTGTTACAATACAATTACAGCATTATGCTTTTCCTATAACAGTGTAAAATTGTATTACTATATTAGAACTGTCAATATATAGTATCACAATGATAATACAAAGTTTTTAAATAGTTACATTATTTGATTGCGTTGAAATTGTGTTACATTGTATCACAGTAGTATTACATTTCATTACAATTCATTTATTATATAGTTTTACAATATAATAACTGAAACAATTGTAATGCAGTGTAATGCCATTGTATTATTACATAATACTGTGATGCTATTGTAAACATAATGTAACACAAGTATATTGCAATAAAATTATAGTATGTTATATAACATTACATTAAATTACAATTGTTATTATATTTTGTTAAATAGTATTACAGTGTTATATTACAAAGGTATTGGAGAACTATTTTCTGAATATAGTGAGGTATAAGATGCAATCATTCTGACCCACTCATGAGGGCTGGTGGGGGGGCTCCAATTACTGCGGTCTTTTGTCCTGTTACAGGTCATTGCTGTCCCACTAACCATTATTGAGAAGGGACACCACTGAGGCTCTACACATCAGATCAATAGGATCTATGAGACACATTGCTGGCAAATCGATTTGCAGTCTCATCGTTATTAATCTCCCTCTGCGAGTTTGGGCAACATAATAGCTGTTCTGGGTGAGGGTACAAACATGCCCACAGTGGCCTGCTGCTCAATAATTAGAAACCTGGGCGTTCATAAGGAGTTCACCACTCGGTGGAAGTCATCATTAGAATCAATCGTCAGCATTAATGGCCGGTTTGAGTGGAGAGCGGTTGGCACTAAACGCCGAGCCCTTGGGCAAGGCCATAAATGAAGCGTAGGGTTTTGGGTCCAAGCCAAGTCAGGGAGCCATTCTCTCATTATATCTCCTTGCACAGAAAGGCCGCAGGGCAAAGTTAATGACCTCCCCCTGTCCGTCACCATCTCCAAAACGAATGCGAGGATTAGTGTCAAGTGTATTGAGCGAATCCAACAATGCCTGCTGAACTACTGAAAGTATGTAGCGTGGTTTACTTGAACATTTATTAAAAACATCAAGCTCTAAATCCTTCAGCTGGGGAGTTTTTTAACAGTTCTTCCCATTGCTGTGTAGGTTCTTAGCTTTTGAGCTGGCGTCCCAAACAAAAATTATATCAGGTGTCAGTTGTATCAGGTGTATAGTTGAAAGCCATGTAAATTTGTGGCATTTTTAACACTAGTTGTCATGACTGCTAATTGTTACTACAAGCGTTTATTAATTTATTGTTTTTTTGAAAGATAATAAATCCTTTTAGTTTAAAGCCATTTAATGTTTTTCTTGACCGAACCAAAAAAAAAATTCCAGACCAAATTTACCTGCACATTCGGCCAAGACTGCAAAAGAAGGTACTTTTCCCTTCTTCGTTTTCCTTTCATTTCGTGTGTGTTTGCTTGTGTGTGTGTCTGTGTGTTTGGGCGTGTCTGTGTGTGTGCTGCCATGTATTTACACCACAGTGGAAAACCAGAGGTCCACAGCATGATGATGTTGACATTGTGGGGACCTGGCGGGGCGAGAATTCAATGGAGAGTCCTCACTAAGTCAGGAATACTAACTGTGCTCAGGTGAGAGGTTCGGAGCGTGTAAAGGCACGTTTCTACCGAGCGAGGGCGCGCGCTCGGCACGCGGCATATATAAGCGCGTGCTCCGGTAATTTCCATTAAACAGAGAGAGGAGGAGGACAGATAGGATAGGCTAGAGTAGTTTCGGGGCTGCTGGTTTGGGGGCCTTTTCGAGGCGTGTGTTTCCCAGGCGCAGCACAAGTGATGACTCCCCCTCACCCGGAGCCGGACCAGGAGGAACGAGATTGAGTTATCTGAGAGATGCTGCAGGTCTGCCTTTCCTGGAGTTCATTCACCTCGTTCTCCTGCGGGACTAAGTGCAGAAATCAATGAGGGAAGGCTGGCAGCCCCTCGCCATGGACGCCAGCCAGAGTGTGAAGTGTAAGATTGTGGTGATCGGGGACAGTCAGTGCGGAAAGACGGCACTTCTTCACGTCTTCGCCAAGGACTGCTTTCCAGAGGTGGGTTTCCCTGCGTGGTAGTCCTTCACACCATCGGGTCCAACTTTACTGCCCAGCGAATTCGATATTGGCCTGTTAAAACTAACAATTTAAGCGTATCCAGTAATTCAATTCGCTATTTGTATTCATTTATCCCGCGCGCGCGTGTGTTTATGTGTTCTAGAACTACGTGCCCACGGTGTTTGAGAACTACACGGCTAGTTTTGAAATCGACTCCCAGAGAATCGAGCTCAGTCTGTGGGACACCTCAGGTAAGACCCCTCCACTTTTCCCCAGTGTTCATGTTCTGGTTTACTTGACTGTTCCTCCACGAGCATAAAGGAAACCTCACGTTCTGCCAACTTATTGGCAGAGGAGTCATTCACTGTAGCAAAGTGTTCTGGAGGAAAGTCCCAAATTGGAGAACACGCCTCACAAGCTCAGTAGTATGCATGTGTTATGGTCATATGAGATGCTGACCAAGCCCAAGGAGCTTGGCTTATTTAGGACGCGCTCGGTGACTCTCCTTTCTCCGGTATGCCTGCGATGCTCCAAGGACGGTAAAATCTTAAAGCTGTAAAAGCTTCTCTACCCCTCTTTCAGCACGTACCTCTCATGGAAAGGTTCACCCATGGAAAGTCTGGGCATGTTCAGCTGACATATTCAGAGAATGCCAAATTGATGGCATTAAAAACACAAGAAATTCTGGCTCTTTAGAAAGCGAATAAATGAGGGTAGCTCAAGTCTTTTGCACAGTATATATACACACACACATATATATATACATACATATATATATATATATATATATATATATACTTTCTCATATTTCTCGTGCTGAATGCTGAGTGGTTGGAACACCTTTTCCTCTAGGCACCTTGTATGTTTAGGAGCTTTACAGCTTGTCCCAGTAAAACATTTGGTCCCATTTCTTAAATTTAATCTACTCTAATCTAGTATAACAAAGATAAGACAGTTTGACTGGCAAAATAGTATTTTTGCATCAACAAGGTGATTCTAAGAAAAAAATGAAGAACAAGGGTGGCTTAGGAGTACTGTTGCTAATACTATGAGCAGCACAACTGCAACTATGTATATTTGTAAATATATAGGATATATTTACATATACAGTAAACCCCCGCTTAATCGTGGTTCAGCAGTCACGGCTTCAGCAGTCACCAAACGAATAATTGTTTGTGGAAATCCCCACACATTCGCTGAAACCGCAGATATCCTCGGCATTTTTTTGCTTTTGTGATGTCCAGGCCTCATCCACGCTCATCAATCAAGGCAATCAGATGCACTTGAACAGAATGAGCCATCGCTGCTCAGCCCCACACCCAAACATAAACAACCAGCACGAGGACGAGGAGGTGTGGCGGACGAGGCCCAGACATCACAGTCACCTGTACTCAGAGACAGGCAGTTTGAAAGTAGCCAATCCTAGAACGTGATTTATTTCTCCTTGCTGCTGATTGGCTGCTGCCCTGTGATAGACATGCATCAGCAGCTGCAGTCCAGAATTTCCCCCGTGGAGCAATCTCGAGTGTTCTTGTGTTTTTCGTTTTGGTCTTCTTAAAGCCCTGTATTTTTATTACTGTAAATTAAATTAATTTATTACTGTATTTACCTGCTTATACCAAAAAAAACATCAGCGCATACTAAAGAAAACGTGCGTACATTAATTGTAGTACAGTCTATATAGCGGTAACATCGGTATTTTACATTCTAGCACTGCGGGTACAATTCAGTGTACACTGTACAGTACGAATACAGGTTTACCTTTACATTTTCTTTAAGGGAAATACATTAAACTGAGATTAAAATGAAGTGTGTGGGGTCGGTACCTTGCTCAAGGTACCTCAGAGGTGCCACTAGCAGTCTTGGGAATCGAACCCACGACTTCCTGATCGCAGGGCAAACGCCTTAATCACTAGGCTACCATCTGCCCAGGAACAGGCAGGGGGTAGACGGGCCTTGTGTTTGACCTGTGCCCCCCTCCCAGCTGACTTTAGTAATACCGCAGGCTTGCCTGAGAGCAGGAAACTGGGCCAAATGGACTGCAGCCAAAAAACACAGATAGCATGCACACATACACACACATGCTGGGGAAATGCTTACCTCATCGCATATGTCACAACAGTTTCAAACTTTGGGAATGTTGAATGGGTAGAGCTGCAGGGTAAACACTGTAGTTTGTCTTGGCTCAGTTTTTTGTTTGTGCTCTGTAGATGAGGCGGATGCCCCCCAGGATTTCGCCTCGTAGCTTCTTCCCAGTATCTTCATACCATCCCTGCAAGTCATCTGCCACTCAGAGCAGTCTAGTGGGAAGATAACAGGAACTCAGTGGGCTAAAACCCCAGTAAAAAAGCTTGTTTTTCAACCTGTGGTACTTTTTAGTGGTCCGGGTTTCATCACTGTGAAAGCACTGCACAGTTAACTCATCTGTGCTTCTCTGTTTTGATGAGAATATTTTTATTTTGAAGCTGAATGCTTTAGGTGCCCTGGACACCCATGTTCTTACGAACTTTAAAGTAACACTCTGGGGGAAAATCTAATTTACACCATTTTCCCCTTTCCTCAGATGTAGTTGATCAGTCAAGACAGGATGGGAGTTCATTTTTTCCCCTCTATGTTCCCACCAAAGCTATGAGGTTAAAATTATTAATAAAAATTACCAAAATGAAAAATGTTTTTACTATGTCCTGAACCACATCACGAGTTTGATCCACCTTAATGAAGAGCCAGATGTAGTTTGAGTGTAATGAAAAGTGGAAATATGGACATTTTAAACTATTCCTTGAAGAAATTCTTGAAGCTTTTGTGTTGTGTAGAATTTCTTTTATTTGATGAGGGCAGATGCTGGGACATTTTTACCAATAAATGCACACATGTTGTTCCAACCATCTGTAGATAAATTGTTTTTAGAGGTGTTTTATATGCAGCACACATTGACAAGAATGTAAAATTCACAAAATTCATTACTTAACTAAATTAATTATTTGATCAAAACTAAGAAATAGCTGGAAATGTCCCTTATGTTAATTCAGTAATATCTTCCATTTTCCGTTTAATAGATTATTTAGCACTATAAATGGACAATATTGCTCAAACCACAAACTAATGCTAGACATTATATAATGATATAATACAATATGATACAATGTTTTGCTGTAGTACAGTTTGATTTATTTTGGATTGTTACATTGCAACAACTGTGGTAGTGTAAAAATGACATGTTTTAATTACAGAAGAAAAATATTAGAATGAAATAGGTTGCTTTTCATTTTTTCTCTTATTTTGATAAGGCATACATAAAACTGCTCTTCATGATCCCATTCACCGAGAGCCGATTAGTTGCTTATGGGGAAAGTAGGTTGTCACAAAGGGCGGCCCCTGGCTAATTTTAGCTTGGACATACACGTCCTTTGACATTTTCCGAGTGCCTCAAGTGCTCTCTTAAGGGATGTCCTGTTCAAAAACGGCATCTTAACCCACTTTGTCACACGTTCTTTGGGGTTCAGTAAGTATCCTGAGTGGGTGGTGGTGGGAAGCCCACACTGAAAGACGACACCATGTCACATTCCTCTTCTGAATGGGATGAGCACAACCTCAGTCACCTGGGGTGACAATTAAAGACTTGCATTACTGTTTACAGGAACCTAGACTTTTTTCCTTTTTTTGTGTTTGATTTGGAACCTAGAGATGGAGAGTTGAGACTACTGTGCTAGCACTTGCACAGCTTCGTAGGTGGAAGCTCAGAACAAAACACTATTTATGACCTTCCGAAGCCAGTGCCAAATATTTAGTGTCTGCAAATTGTTTTGAAGGCACTTTCTGTCTGTAAAAGTAAAACATGCAATGAGTCGGACAAATCTTGAAATAGCTGTGGGTCTTCTAGTTTTTAAACACTTTGGCCTGGATTGTACACACAAATGGGAACCTTTAAGTGAAATTCCCCTGGTCTTCCACCAATATTATTTAGTGATTTCTCATATGTAGGAAACAGTCATAGTTTGTAAAGATCCTGAATAAGAATCCAAAGGTTTATTTGTATGATGAAATTGAAGACTCATCTTTGGTTCTCTAAAGAACATTAATGGATAGTTCTTTAAAGATACATGTTTGCAGATGAGAAGTATGCGTGAGAAAAGAACTTTTAATGGCTGAAAGAACATTCAGAACATTATAGAAGATTATAGAAACATTATAGAAGGAACCCTAAATTGGCTGAAGGTGGTACAGCCTCCATACCACACAGTGATGCAGCCAGTAAGATAGAATGAGCACATGATCGGGGGTGGGACTCTCCTCAGTTTGTGGAGGAAGTAGAGGCTAGTTTGGGCCCTTTCAGCCAGCGATGTGGTATTGACAGACCTGGGGCCTCATGTATAAACGGGGCTTACGCACAAAAATGCTGCGTACGCCCGTTTCCATGATCACGTCGAAATGTATGAACACTAAACTTGCCATACCGCTACGCACATTTTCAGGGCAACCCCAACAAGTGCATACGCACGTTTCTGCTCGTTTTTGTAAGTAGGTTGCACCTAGTGGCAAATCAGTGGTTCTAGGCAGCTGGATGGCCTAGTGGTTAGGGCGTTGGCCCTACAATCAAAGGGTTGGGGTTCAAATTCTAACTGCTATTGTCATGTCATCTGCAAATCGCAGAAATGTCCAGTTTTCGAAATGTAATGGATCGACTTCACACACATTGCTATAAAGGCGCCTTCAGAGAATGAATTTACTTATGTAAATAGAAAGCATTTTCATTCTATTAATGTACAAATGTTATGCGATGTGAACATGTGTCTCGTTAATGTTGTGGTGAGATTGCCTGGCTCAACCCATGATTCGTTTATTCTCATAAATAGCAGTGTTGAAAACAAACTTGAAAATGGTGTGGTGCGTGCTGGCTGGCTTCTCGATAAGAAGACTTATATTTCATAGCCATTGGCGATCCCTTGACAAGCCCGGTGGAGTGCTGCCCTATAGTCCAAAGAAAGTGTTTCGTGTTGTGCACACATGTAGTGTTACGTGATGGCTGAGGAGCTGAGGAATGAGGAACCTGACCTTGACCCACCAAATGTTCCGCCAAATGGGACAGCTTTACAACTTCGTTTGAATGTAATAGAAAGAATGTAAAAACAGGTAATCAAACATAGACATAAGTGTTCTTTTTGTCCTGGTAGGTGAGGGCTGGGTGAAGAGCCGTGAAAATGGCATCCTCTATTGACCTGTTGGACCTGTATGTAAACTGTAATGGGTTGTGGGACGGAGGAAGGAAGGACTTGATGTATTCCATGACCAGTCGTTCAAAGCACTTAATGATGATGAAAGTGCTATGGGCTAATAGTTATTATAACTGAATGGGAGAGGTTTCTTTGGAACCGGTATTGTGGTTGCAGCTTTGAAACATGTGGGGACAACAGCTTGGCTCGGAGATGTTGAAGATGTTGGCGAGGACTTTCTTGATCTCCTCGGCACAGTCCTTCAAAACAAGACTAGAAATGTTGTCTGGTCCATGTGCCTTACGTGGGTTGATCACTGAGAGAGTCTGCTCCATGCTGCCTGGAGTCAGACATATGGCCTGCTCGTCGGGAGAGGGAGTGGTCTTCTGTGTCGCTGTGTTGTTTCGTGTTTCAAAGCGGCCAAAGAAGTCATTGAGGTTGTTGTCAATGTGATGTCACTCTCACAAGTCCGTGGTGGAGATTTGTAGCCTATAAGGATGCCCTGCCAGAGAGACTGTGCATTTTTGGTATAGTGAAGAACCTTGTGTAAGAAAGTACCTATTTTAGGAGTGTTGACAAGAATACAGGCTTGGCTTGGTAAGAGCAATGCTTGTTATCTCATTGAAAAACTGTTAGCCCCGAGTACACAGTGTTAAATGCCTTAAAATATTCATAATTTAAATGCTGCATGTATCTCCCTTAAATGTGTCAGCTCTTTTGGTTCTCAAATCAAGCCCTATATGTAATTGCTGAAACCTATTTTGTGATGCTAAGCACTAAGGCTTGTATTTTGAGTTAAACCTAGAGCAGAACACCTTCTGTAATTGCTCCAACTCATCTTCTGATGTTGGGGACGTTAACCTGCATCTTGAATGTGAATATACCCTGGAATACAGTGAATATTTTCATTAGGGGGATTTTGCATCTTGTTTCCTTCTTCATTAGAATGTGTGCAAATTAATGTTCAGGTGGGTGAACCTCAAAAAAGGCCCGCTGTTCCTCACTCACAGTTGTTTACTCTTACAAACCATGTATATTTTTGCTGTGGCCCCTGACAGGAATGATTAAGCACTCAAACACCTCCCTGCTCCCAGAGGAGTGTTTGTGTGATGTTTGTGTAAAATACCTTTGTCTTTTAAAGGACTTTACAAAGGAATTCCCTGCAGGCTTTCTGTCTAAACAGTGGGAATTCCTCAGATTCCTGGCATTGAGACAGTATTTCATATAGAAAACTATTCAAACTATTCCTTTAAGACTTTTGAGGTACATCTAATTGACATGGGAAAATTTCATTTTCTGAAATCAAGTCTGTCAACTGCATCATAAAAGGCTATTTTGCCACTTACAATAGTAGCTAAATATGCAGTCCTGGCTACATATTCACAGCCATGTGGAAACCCATTAGTGTCAAAGTCTCAACAAACTGAGGAAAGTCTGGTATGTGTCAGGTTCACTGTCTTTTGTTGTATTTTCTCACATTACAAATGACCCACATTTTTTCGAAACTCACTCTGAGTAAGAGGTTTATTTTTCAATGACCCTCATTTTTTCGAAACTCACTCTGAGTAAGAGGTTTACTTTTCTGTGAAAATTCTTTTCAATTTCTACGAAAAAAAAGCAGGAAAGAGACCCAAGAGATTATTGGTTTGTGGTTTTCCAGAAGTGCTGATGTAATTTTGAGAAGGATAAATGTCTTTTCCAGAAGACGGTCAATCCTGCCAACAAGTGAACTTTCAAGAAAGTCTGTCAAGTATCTCTGAAGTACTGTTGAAAAGAATAGACCGTTACAAATACACTCCTTAAAAGGTCCCACATTGGGTTTCCTTGGAGTAATGCTATTTGGAATCAAAGGTGGTTATTCTAAAGAATCTTTCCATAGATGGTTCTTTAAAGAACAAGTTTTGTACATGAAGAACAAGTTTAATATGCAGGTATGAAGAACATGATTAAAGTTTAAAGAACCTCTAAACTTTTTCCATTCCTTTAAATCTCAAACAGGCCAGTAATATGTTGCCAGATTTGTTTTCAATCCCATTACAGTGTAACTTGCTATGAAAAATTCTGTCAAACAAATATAAATCATTTAATCATTAAGTGCAAAATAATAATAATCAAAATAATAATGCTCTGTGTCTTCTATTATTCTTTTAGAATTCTCAAATATTTAGTAGAATATTCAAAAAGTAAAACAGTAGCCTTAATATTAATTAAAGTTTCTCATAGAACTTTATTCTCAAGCCAAAAACACCCTTATCTTTGAACACCCTTGTCTCTGAAGATATTACTATAGACATTAGTTTTCACTGACACTGATTTTTGATCTTTGTTTTCACAGGGTCACCTTACTATGACAATGTACGGCCCCTCTCCTACCCTGACTCAGATGCCGTCCTTATCTGTTTTGACATCAGTCGACCAGAAACTCTGGACAGCGTGCTAAAAAAAGTTGGTAGCAAAAACTCCTGAATCTCTAAAAATGATATTGCATTTTCCCCATTTCTCTAAAACAGAAAAGAGTATTTTTGTAGTTTTAGAACCTACAGATAGAAGGATAGTCGGGGTATTAGCGGGTGATTTGGCCTGAGCTCTCTGTGTGGTCAAGTGCCTTTTGACACATGATGTCACTGAGACTGAATGCAGAAAACTTTTTTGATCCTCGAGGAAACTGCTTATGTTTCAACTGCACAGACACACAGAGACACAGAGACAAGAACAATATAAGATATAAAGTCTAAAAAAATCCAAAAAACTACACTGTGCTTTGTACACAAATACTAATGGTAACAGAATAATGTAAAGTAATGTATAGATCTCTCTTGTGGCTTTTGTTATTTCAACACACATTTCCAAAATCTGGTTATACAGCTAAGTAATTTATTTATTTACCTTCCCAATCCCCTACAGTGGAAAGGGGAAATCCAAGAATTCTGCCCCAATACCAAGATGCTGTTGGTGGGATGTAAATCTGACCTGCGCACAGACCTCACAACCTTAGTGGAGCTTTCAAACCACAGACAGACACCAGTATCATATGAACAGGTGAGTGGTTATTAAATTTCCATTCTGTTTCAGTTAGTCATGCAGTGAGAAGCTCTGGCATGATACAAATACAAAATGTCCGGTACAGAACAGTATGGACAAAACGAGTTCGAAACAGTAACAAATACACGTGGAGTTCACAGAGTGGACTGTACACTCTGTATAAAGAGAATCATATGAACACTGTATACAAAATAAAGAGTTTAGTGTGTATCGACCTCTTAAACTCGGGGCACACAGTTCTGATCCTAATTATGTACCCCTGCCTTAAACACTGTAGTCCACATTTTTCACTTCTTGACTCTCATAAATTCATAAGTTATTTACTCTATAGTAATAATAATTGTTATATCAGAATCAGAATCAGAAAATTTTTATTCCGGAGGAAATTGTTTATGTGTGGTTGCCTGGGAATTGTGGTCCAGTGCACATGTCCAGTATCTATGCCCAAGTTGATGGACTTATAAAAAAACATATATAACACAGAAATTGTTATTACCCTTACATAGAAATGTACCATCTTTACAGGGCTGCAAATGCAGTAAAATAAGTAAAGAAGCCTCGTCTGAATGTCCTCTGTCAGAATCCAATAAAACATCTGAAGAAACCAGTATGGGGGGTTTTAAGTTTTTGTGCAATGTACACTAATGACTTCATTTAAAAAGTATGCAAAATAGCTCTGAAATAATTTGTCTCCTCTCGTTGATCAGGGATCAAATATGGCCAAGCAGATCTCAGCTCCTTACATCGAGTGTTCTGCGCTTCAGTCGGAAAACAGCGTGAGGGACATCTTTCACGTGGCCACATTAGCCTGCGTCAACAAAAACAACAAGAATGTCAAACGCCACAAGTCCTCCAGAGCCACCAAGAGAACATCCCACATGCCCAGCAGACCCTACCTGGACTCAGTCACCTCGGATATGCGTAAAGACAAGGCCAAGAGCTGCATAGTCATGTGAAGGTGCTGGAGGGCCATATGGTTTACGTTTGCTCTGGAGATGAGGACCAGGGCTTGAAGACATGGCAACGATCCGTCTTCACCCTCCAGAGCCTCTCAAATAAGCAGTGAGGGTGATGTCTCGGTATTTTATGTCCTTCACTTTTGGTCCATTCTCCCCCACCTGCATTAAGCTAGTCATGAATGGAGTCACCAAATGCTGAAGGAAGTTCTTGCAAAGCTTTTGTTAGAACAAGAAAACTGAACAAATTTCTTTTGGAATAAACTGAAGGGTGAGGATAGCATGATGACATTAGTCAGTCCATCCCCCTTGGCTTCTGGAAACAACACAAATATTTGAAGGACAGGACCTTCACAGAGAATGTGCATCTTGTTGCATTTTTTGTAGAAAATGGGGAAAAAAATAAATGAAACGCCTGAAGGAAAGTCATGTTCAAACAGCTAATAAGTTAATACAGCTTCATATAGCTGTTGGTCTCTTAGAAAATAAGAAAACAGAAGGCACTTAAATAGAGAAACGATGTGACACAAACATTGTGGCTAAACTTGTATTCGTGTGTTTTGTTTTTTGACCTCTTGTTAAGATGGACTGCCTAAATGGAAGTTGGGATGTTTGGAAGGATGGAAAATTACGTTGAGATGCTTAACCTCAAAGCGTTGATGGTTCTTGTGTTTTCTTATCTTTCTCTTTTTCTTTGACAAAGCCAAAGAAGTGTCCAGCTTTAGTGTCATAGCTGCAGGGTTTCGTACTTGGACTGTTAAGCCTATCTGTGCAGTCTTAAATGTTTGATCATGTTGTCAGCGGTAGTTCTGGCTTGGCATGTGGATATATCAACTGTGTGAATCCTGATATTAGTACTATTTTGAAGCCTCAACTCCAGTGCCTCCATATGTGTGTGTGTGTGTGTGTGTGTGTGTGTGTGTGTGTGTGTGTTGGTTGATGCACCCCAAGCTTATCATGTCCTGGGGCCTCAGTATTGCTTGACTCAGTACAAGGAGAGTTTCTGATACCTCTTCATAATTCATCAGGATTTGGAACTGTAAGAGAATAATCTCAGCTATGCAATATGCTGACTCTGACCCATATCAGCAATTGGAAAAAAAACAAAAAAACAGCTGGCCTGGGGAAATACACTACCAGCCAAGCGATTTGGCACACAATGATATTTTATTCACTCACTTAATATTTATTAAAAATACACTCAATATTCTTTGCTAACAAATACATTTAAAGTTTTTCACCATTTGAATCTCTTTATTTACCATAAAAATGTCATCTATTTATCACTAGTGACCTACAAAAAGCCACCTAGTATAATTATAATTATAATGTGAATCACCAGACAAGTGTTCGATATTTAACGAGCTATTAGGGGATGAAACAGTTAATGAGTGCGTTCAAAGTTAAAGGACAGTCTAGAATTTTACTCTTCATCAGCACCAAACCAGTTAATAGAATGTCAGAAATGCACTGCTACATGTTCTTTCATCTTATAAAGATAACTTGTTTTATTTGGCATATTTTCATTCATAGTTGTTCATTCAACAACTTTTAAATATTTAACAAGAATAAAAATCTGCAGTTTATGAAACAAATGGATGAGTGGTAAAAACCTGTGATGTGCAAAAACCTTTGACTGGTAGTGTTTGTACATAGTCAACTGGAAGTTGACAGACCTTTAAGTTTGATAGTCACTCAAGTCATTCAAGTGGGCTTCTTTATTTCACTGAAATCCATTTCTCTGTTTGACTGAAACAGTCAAATAAACGTTTACCCTTTTGATCTCAATCTAAATCAAAGAGAAGGTTAATTCCATATCAAGAGGTGCCATAAGTAAGAAACTTAACACACACTTCAGCAACTCCCTACTTGATCTGCTACTTAAAATTGATATAAGCATGCCATAAAGATATCATATGTTGACATAAGTTTTCGATTTTGTTATGTACCATAAGTACATAGGGTCATATTACTATTTTCATTACTGGAAATGACAGAATTCATAATTTATAATGTCATGATGGCTAACTAGAATATGCTCAGCAAAAACTAAGCATGTGATGTAAGCTGACATCAAGCACTATGACCTGTCTTGACAGTTAGTGTTTATATTTATGAAAACAAACATCTGTCATGACAGCACACGACATCATCCATGAAACCTTTAAAACATGTTTATATCAATATTATGTAACAGGGATCAAGTAAAGGGTTACCCATTCTTCATTATAATTCTTAATTTATAATAAAACATTAGATTTCTTTTAAAACTGAAGTCATCTGTTAAGATACACTCATAGGTGCCTAAATTTTCCCTTTTTTAACCTTGCAGACATATGCCGTGATTTTGAAAGTCTTGTTAGCTGTAGAGCATCTGATATTTTTTTGAATGTTGGAATGCATATTTGTATGTCTTTAATGATGGATGTTTCCACAGTATTTATTGAAGTTATATTTTTTTCTTTGAAAATAAATCGCAGTGTACAGCAAGATGTTATGTTCTTTTTGTATTGTTTCATTTAGTGAATTTTGGACTATAACATCATGAAATGTGCCTAAAAATCTGAGCTCTCCTGGTTCAAATGGAAATTGGTCTCATCAGTCCTGGATCATTTATATCAAAGCCCTCAAAGTCTTTGTGCTGAGAGAAAGCAAATGTTCATGGTACATTTCACTGAATTAAAAAGTTTTTGTTGTAGTGTGGTTATGGTTTGATTCATCAAGGAGAGTCACCTTTTTTGTTGTTTGTCAGAGATGTCTGTGATGTTAATTTTGTCAGAAATAGGCATCATTGGATATTTACATGGGATGGAACAAAATGAAAAGGATGTAATGAAGAAAATACATTATGAAGGGCACTTTTCCATTATAAAGTAAGACTATATATGTATAATGGGAAATTGAGGGTATGGCAGCAATGGGGAGCAATATGAGTTAGCCAATATGCTAACATAGTTTCCGAGCTGCCACAAACATCCATCCATTCTAGAAGCCGCTTATCCTAACCAGGGTTGCAGGAGGTGCCGGAGCCCATCCCAGCTCATAGGTTTGGAAAGGCAGGGAAACACCTTGGACAGGTTGTTTGCACCGTGCTGTGTAGAATATGTACGCACTATTTACAGCTGAAGGATTAGTGGTTGACTGTAAAGACGCAAAAAACATCATATATGTAAATCATGGATATGTAGATTGTAGTTGGACTGTTGTGAACAGATATTAAACTGTCACCAATAGGACTTCTTGAACAATAGTGATATCTGCAGTCCTCAATGGTTAAAGCCAGATTATAAAAATCTCATAATCCTACATCTTAAAGACCATCATTTTTAATTCATTTAAAATAGATTTGTCCTGCATCAATGTAATCGAGGGTGCCCTTGTTACAACATACTAACCTACATTTACATTCTAGTACAAAGTTATTGCATATGCAAGACAGCCAATAAAGATCTAATCACAATAGTTTATGTTTTTATCAAGGACAAATGGCCATATTATTATATCTGATGGCATTGTAGTCCAAGGAAAATCATGCTCTGATTTTTTCACAGTAAAACAAACTTGATGTCCAAAATTAATGGATTTTAGAAACCGAGAGAGAGACCTTTTTGAGGTCATGATGGCTTTGATGTAACTGTAGACTGTCTGGCCATGTGTGTCAAATGAGAGTTCTCCATACCCACATAGTGAGGTCCTTCAGAATCATGCTGGAAATAGAATGCCTCTATTAGCTGTGGCATGCGGTCTCCTGAGCTGTGAATGGTCACTGCAAGATGTAAAATTTCATGCCCCGCTGATGTTTTGTTTGAATTGTTGGGGGGAATGTACATGGCTATGCACAGCTTGAAGGATTACAGCCACAGCTGGCAAGAGATGTTCTCCACGCCATCTTACACAAACCTACACATCTATTGTTGCCTCTTTTTTCAGCTAAGAAAGTTCAAACCAAATCTAATGGTTATATATTTGCTGTAAGGGTGCAAAAAAGTAAAGCTTAAGAGTGGGTTATTTGGTAATTATTGAGCCTTTTGTGCAACCATCACGCATGAAAATTCACTGCAAAGAATTACGCCCAAAAATCAAACCATTTTCACAGTTCATCCATAAAATGATCATCATTGTGGAATGTGATAGACCACTGCTGAAGAGTGAGTAGGGTGGTGGTGGCCTAGTGGGTAAGACACTTGCTTCTGGACCAAGAGGTCCTACCTTCAGCATACCGTCACTGGGTGCCTGAGCAAGACCCTTAACCCAAAGTTGCTCCATGGGGACTGTCCCCTGTAGTTAGGGGATGGAAGTAGCTTTGGATAAAAGCATCTGCTAAATGCTGAATGTACATATCTGATGAGCGTCATTATAAGACTATGCAGGTTTATACTATATACAGCATAGCATGGTCTATAGACTGAGGCCCACATAGTGAGGCCCTGCCCTGTAAAATGTCTGGGGGCTTGGCTTTCAAAATGTCTTTAAAGGACCCGTTTCAAGGAAAATCCAATTTTTCTAGATTTTTTAAAATGAGAGACTATGTAAACACTGTGAAAGTTCTACATATACCATTCAGTGCATTTACAAATATCCACCTATTCAGCCTATAGCAGGCTACATATGTAGAATGTATTTACATATATACTCCTATTCAGCCTATAACAGGTTTGTAAGAGATGCACCAAGACACAGATACTGTATTTGTTTCAAAAGGCAAGGTTTTATTATCCAAAAAAAGTCAAATGTAAAGACCAAAAACTGATTATAACTAGGCCTATAAATGAGGTCAAACAAAGCAAACGTGACTCAAAACAAAGACATTTGACATTACTGACTAAACAAAACCGACCTCCCACGATGAAACAAAGGGAAATGTATACAGTGGCTTGGCCAAACCAAAGAGCACAAAAATGGGTAAACAAAATACACACTGACTTCCAACACATTCAAAACAAAAACTCTGTGATATGGCCTAATATGCAGGCCCCGAGATTTAGGTGCCCTCAGCCACACCTTGGCCCAACCAGGAAGGGACCGCACTTACGCATACCACTTATTCAGCATATAGCAGGTTGCATATATCCTGTGCCTTTACATATATCCACTTATTCAGCCAATAGCAGATTAGCAAACTCCACAGATTTACATTTGTTATTGTAGGCTTTTTCCTGGCTTGCCTTCCATACAACCTGTTAGCATGTAGTGTCTTATTGTTTTTATGGACACTTAGTGACCCTAAGATGCCCCTCTATTCTGCAGTTCTCCAACAGCAAGCTTTGGAAAATGTTTTACCTTCCTTACCATCCTCTTCACTGTGTGTGGTGGCAAGATAAACTTGGGTCCTCATCCAGTCTTGTTTGTCACTGTTCCAGTTATTTAAATTGTTCAATTATTGCTCTGACTGTGGATATGGGCAAGCTTAGGTGAGTAACTATTTTCTTGTAGCTATTTCCTGACTTATGAAGATCAACACACTTGAATGGCCTTACCTAAATAGCACGTTCGCTTGTCTTTCTGATTTTGAAGAGTGGCAAAGAGAAATGGGCCTCTGTGTCATATCATATTTATTCCCCAGAAACAGGAAGTTGTGAATTACTAATTAAAAGTTCCTACACGCTCTGATCAACTTAAGAAGTTAAGAATAAGTTATAAAAATTCTTCAGTTACATTTATTTTATGAGAATTGTAAGGGGTGCCAACCAGCTCATTTAGTAACTTTTTGTGAGGGAGATTTTAGAGAGCGTAAACACATTCGAGGTCCGGTTCCTATCACCATCACTGTGAACAGTTGTGACTTTTGTATAACTTTGTTTACATTTTAACCATTTATTTATGAAAAAAATATGTGACAGCACTACATTTGGGACAACACTACCTGCTTTTACCAGTTACTTTGACACTTTTATCAAGTGATTTACCCTAAGAACTCAAAGAGCATAGTAGTACATTTCACAAATTAAAAATGACTACATAAAAAAAGACATAAAAAAACGAAATTTGGGCATTTTTGCTCTTTATGGACATTTGTGTGTGACACAATGCGTTTTTAACACTCCAGTAGCGGTTATAATTGTCTGATGTCTGACCCCCTGAGCATCAACACAAACCAGGGGAACTTCCATATAAGGAGTTTTTTTGCCATATGACGACAATTTACCAGTTGTTGTGCTTCTGGCACGGATCCGTGCTGCTTGTGTTTGTAACGTCCCCGGTCAGAGGCCGCCATCACCTGAACTATGGGGACTTGTATACGGACACAGGTGTGGGAGTTCCCCGGCTGGATTAGCAGTGAGGGCTCTCAACCGGCTGCTTGACAGAACCAGGGACAGAACCAGGGGTTCTGGTTCCCTCCCTCTACATCCTTCCTGTGCTCCTCGTAAACAAAGCATGACGGCATGCATGACAGCTCCCTCAGAGTTCATTAGGTCTACAAATTCCCAGCCCCCCTCAGTGCTTCTATCTGGGATTCCCTTCTGCTCATCATTCATGTGAACAAGTGATATTGTCCTATAACAATGTATTTTCAATATATGTCATATAGGTGCATATATAAAAAAGAACCAACATCTTAAAGTCCTACGTGCATGCAGCCAATAGAACTCTCTTGAATGAGACATAAATGCCAAATCTTTCTTTCCTTTTATTTTCCTCCTGTAGTCCACTGGCAACATTTCTGTACATATTAAACACTGTCATAATTCTTTTTGACATGACCATTTCCCAACCCTTCTATCCCTTAGGCAGGCTGTTTTTGTTTCTGAACATTTAAAACAGAGCCTTATTTTCGTACATTTTTGTTCAATAGAATCAACAGGACAAGTAATGCAGCATTACTATTTTTAGGGAAAAAGAATAGGTTTGAATTCTTAAGAGGTCCTACTGTATCATCAGATTTTTAAAAATCCTCACCTGTATCTAAGCAGATAGAGTTAAGCAACTCTGCCATTGGTTAAGCCTTCAGGTGCTAGTCCTGACATCTCAGATTAAGCAACTGACTGAGGAAGCAGGCAATCACATTTTGAGTCAAATAGGTCAATTTGGTGAAGGACAACATCACTCTGTAAATACAAGCAGGAGCCTAACCAGTAGATTTCTATCAGATGGTAACTGGCAACAGATCAATGCCAGGACACTTTACTGAAGGAGTCACTGCAGAAATGCTACACACAAGCTGAAAATATATGTTGACATCTCTATTACAAGCTTCAGAACAGTTTAAAATGTGCATGTGAAATGTTGTTAAATTACAGGTAAAACACACCTAGAACTGAGGAGCAGTAGCAGGATAATTCACATTGAAACAAAGGTGTTCTTTTTACCTGTTTTTGGCCTTGTTTTGTTATATATGAATGAAGGCCTAGCTTTTATACCCACTGTATTCATGTAAATTAAGTCTTTTGTGATTGGCTGCCCAGTGTTGAAACACTTCTTGTTTCTTCAGTGTGAAGAGGTGGACTAGATTGGTATGAGCTAAATAAGTAGATATATAAGAATGCATTAGTTTTTTTTATGACATTACTAATACCATGAACTCATCATGCAAAAACTGTGTTAACATACTAGTACAGTATGACCTGTACAGTATATTTTAAATATAATATAGATACATATATATATACACTGCTCACAAAAATTAAAGGAACACTTTAAAGAAACACATTAGATACATCAGATCTCAAT
>JBBJLS010105958.1:0-19524 GCA_037577275.1 Bryconaethiops microstoma
TTCTTTATCTGTTACCTTTTTTCTTTTGACAACACCCCCCCCCCCCTTTTTTTTTTCTCCTCCCCCCCCCAGTGAACGCATTTCCAAAGAGAGGGAGCTTGTTGAGGAGAGGTGTGAGCGACGATTGGAGATTTTCAAAAAATTGGTGGAAGAATCTAATAGAAACACTGATTGTGATGGAGAACAAGCAATGGAACAGGTGATGTTTCAGGAAACTTGTAAAAATCGGTATTTGGGTTGTCTGCCTTTTTCTCCATCTCCTCCTCCATTTTTTTATTTCCTTAATTTTCTTGGTATTTGTCAGTGGTATTTCACTCTGTGTGCATCTGTGTGTGTGCGTGCAGGACAACAAGCCTCCTTCTCTTGACGGGATGTTTAACTCCATGTGTTGTGACCTGGCTGGGATCAGGCAGGATGTAGAGGCAACTCAGTCCTGTCTGGTGTCCTCTGACCCTCCGCCCTCTGCAACCCACAGCAGTCTGGAGAAAAAGGTCACCGAAATGATGGAGCAGCTCTGTGAACTGCAGAGAGAGCTGAGACTGAAAACACAAGGTGAAAACAAAGCTTTTAGTGCTGAGAATAGTTGGGGAAAAAATGCTTGAGACTTTTTTCCTGTTATGTAGTGTTTAGCATTTTAAAACGACGTTGGTACAAGATGCAAGTGTTGCAGTCTAGCAACAGTGCTTAGGTCCTTTAGCTATTCGGAGTGATTCAGCGTGAAAGGCTTCATCGCCTAAATGTACTTACTCAGATTTCTTTACTATGGTGGTGATGGAGCCAGAAGTGTCAAACCTAAATGCTACGACTGCACAGACAAAAACAATATAAAATTTAATATAAAGTCTAAATAATTTCCAGAAAATAGTCTAAATATAACCTACTGTACGCTTATGTAAAACTGGTAATAGTAAAATAGTGGTCAGTCTAAAAAATATACTCTTGCATTACAATTTCAAATTCATTTCTTGTAATAACTTTACAGAAAGTTCTTTTAAATGTACTAAACTTTTCTGTCTGGTTCCTAGCACCACTGCTATGATTTGATTTTTGGATTTACTCCTCAATTATAACTGTTATACATAGAAAATGGAATTCCCCTCTTTAAAAAAACAAATCAAGATGTAACTGTCCATTTCCTCACAGAACTGGAGGTGCAGAGAAGCTTGTCAAAGGAGTTGGAGGACATGAAAAAGGTAGAAATCTTTCTGCAGTTTACCAGCATTAAAGTGTTGTGTTATTGTAAATGTAATTGTTGTGTCTCAGTAGTGTTTAGCTTTGGGTTTCGGTTTATAGTTGTGTTATGGGAGGATTAGGCCTCAGGTGAAGGTGGTTCATTGCTCCTTAAATTCTACTAATTCAGTCAGTTTGCTGAGAGTATAGTTCTGTGTTTTTGTATTTGTTTTGTGGGACTTTATGGCTGTTTTGTAGACCCTTGAGTGTCGTGAGCAGAAGCTGAATGATCTGATGATGGTATGCGTGGAGAAGGATGACATGATCACTAAACTCCAAGAAGCGCTGGATCAATCTGTGGAGGACATCAACAAAAATGTGAGTTTGAAGATGTTTGCTTTGTATTTATAATGCTACTGATCAATGCTAGTTAAACCCAACAACTATTTGTCAAACATCTCATTGGCTGAATGTTTTGTCAATGAGAACATTCAAATACGTCTTCAAGTCTTATTGTTTAGTAGAATAATGCTTGTTATTTAAAGTGTTGTGGACACCTGATCTATCACACCTACTTTTGGTTTGTTGGGCATCCCATTCCTACGTCATGAACATAAATATGGAGCTCTCTCTTTGTGGCTAAAACAGCCTACCCTCTTCCGAGAAGAATTTCCTCAAGTCTTAAGGCTGTCACGTGGAATTTGTGCCCTTTTAGTCAGGGGTATTTCTGATATCGGACACTGTTGGATAAGGCCTGGCTCATAATAGATATTCCGCTTCATCACAGTTGGATTGAAGTCGAGGCTCTTTTGTAGGTCACTGGAGCTCCTCCAGACCAAACGGCGTCTTTGTTAATCTCACTTTGTGCATGATCGCACAGTTGCAGTGTTTTGAAAGGCCTTTGCCTTAATTGTTTGTGTTGCTTCAGTTAGCAAGGAGTGAAACAAATATAAGATGAGATGTAACCACCTGTCAATCTGATGTTGGTTACTTTAGTTGCTTACGTATTTGTGTAAAGGTCTTTAGAACATCAAATAGTATGTTCTATACTTCTAACCTGCTAATACCTAAGAGGTGTGTTTTTTTTTGTTTTTGTTTTTTTTTATTTATTTATTTTTTTTATTCTGGCATTAAGTGTGAAGTATAGTGTTTTAAAGCATCGGCTGGACTCATATTTTTAAGGCTACCAAAAGGTACAGATACTCCCAGCAAACTGATTGAAGTGATTTGTCTGTATTCAAATTCATTATGATTGCTCCAGCGTCCCCTTTTAATCATGTGTTCATTTCCACGCGGGACTCTATATTGTCTCGTGTTTTGTCTTTTGTTTAAAACCCATTTTGTCCGGATTAACTAATTCTGGTATCATATTCTTATCTTTTTAGCTAATATTGATGTTCAGCTCATGTTAAATTACAGAAATTGGTCTAAATGCACTATGTTCCTTCCTTCCTGTCCTTTCCTTCTTTTAGAATGACTGACTGAAATTATGAACCTCAATGTTCTTGGTGGTTCCAGTGTTTCTCAACCCTGGTGCTAGAGCCACCTTGCCCTGCACATTTGAGTGCTTCCAACACACCTGATCCTACTGATCAGTTCATTAACTGCTTACACTAAAATGTGCATGGCGGGGTGCTTCCAGAAGTGGGATTGAGAAACACTACTTTTTAAGTGTGTAATTAAATTGGTCAAAAAGAAAGGGCACTATTTGGGCTTGAAAGAACCAAATACCATTCGACTGGAAAGCCATCTGTTCTGGCCATTTTATTAGGCTTTAGTCTTGAAATGGGCTTTCTCTGTTTCTAACAAAGTGTGAGAAGGAAGAACTAATCTTTCTATAGTGCAGTTTGGTTTGTTTAACTTACTTTGCTGAGGTTTAGGTATGGTAGCATTCTAACTATGGGCAGTGCTTGGATGTTTGGTTTCATGTCATCTGTATTCGTTTCTAATTTATAGAGTGCTCTGATCAAGGACCTTCTTGAGTTTAAGCAGAGCTGCACATGTTCAGACAGACGAAAGAAGACGGAAACCAGGAAACGGCGACAAGAAGAGGGGTTAGAGGAGCTACGTGGACAGCCCCCTCCAAAGAAAGGTACTACCTCCGTCTCTGGTGCTGAAATGGTCCTACCATCTTCGGTCTCAACCAGAATGGCTGGAAAAGGTCGACGGTACCTGCGCAGCAGAAAACGGCTGTCTACAATAAAGAAGTAGCTCAGCTCCTCAGTGTTTTAGTGTCCTCGATGCCTGGGAAACTCCACCTGTACAGATTATTTTAAATTGTCTTTCTGATGTAAGTGAATGTGAATAAAGTATTGTTTTATTTATGTTCATTGGGAACATCTACCAAGTACCAAAGCACTGATTCACACCAGACACTTTCATTCTAAGCTCATGTCACTAAATCCTCTCAAAGATGACCACACATTGAATGATTTTCTCAGTGACCTATTTATTGTTCTTGTTTTGTTCATGTCAGTGATAAGTGTGAACTTATCTGGATGCTTCATTTCAGTGCCTGAAAAGGACAACTTTTGTCTCTGACTTTAACTTCTAGCTGTTCATAATAAGCCACATGCTCCCTCACATTTTATTTTCCAAACATTCTATTGTGGTTTCATTTCAAATGAAGGATAAGATTTAATATGAATGGAAACTACATTTTTCTCAGTAATTTTTGGTTGCCACTGGTTAAATTAAACATTAGTGTATTTCTGTATGTTGTATTACATGCATTACAGGTAGTATTCAAGCTCATACATTATGAAATGAATACTCACAAAAGAAAACAAGACGTATAATTTAAGACATGGTGTCATCTTTAAAATGAATGACATTCAAATGGGTCACCACAGAGTAGGAGTTTTTGGGGCAATGATCATCGTAAACGGGCAGGAAACTTAAAATCTGCTTTCTTACATACGACTGCTTTTTCAGTGCCAGCTCATCACAGTTTGATTTCCCAAACCCAACACCAACTAAATCTGCCAGTTAACTTGTTTATTTAATCAAGTGTGTTTGAGAAGGGTAATACTAAATTATGAATTTTTAATAACATGAATAAATTCTATATTATTGTAATATAAATATATAATGGAAAATATTCTGATTTCCGTCTTTAGGGTCCCTGGATGTATCTGCTCTCCCAGATGATCGTATCAGTGATCCATCTTTGGCTGAGGTCAGGGGTCAGCTAGAGTGTTGCCGCTCAGAATCCCGTCAGAAAGGTGAGCGGATCGCGGATCTGGAGCGGGAGTGTCAAACTCTGCAGTTTTGCATCGAGGAGATGAAATCCCAACTCAAGGAAGAGAAAGAATCCAATGTTGATGTCCTACAAGAGAAGGAGCTTCTGACCACAGAGCTTACAGCCCTTAGGAGGATCCTGGAGGAACGGCAGCAGAAACTTCTTGACATGGAAACCAAACCTAGCGTTGCAGAAACTGACTGCAGCAATTTGAAGGCATCTTTAGAGACTAATTGTGGTGCCAAGACAATAGAATCATTAGGAGATGATGAGCTAAATGCCCTCAAATGTCGTCTGGATGAGCAGAACCATGAAATCGAGAAGAAGAACATACTCCTCAATAGTCTACAGCAAGAAGTGATCCAACTGAAACAGAATGCGGAAAAGTTCAGGAACTTTGAGGAAATACAGACCACATGTCAGGAATGCTTCAGGCTGCAGGAGATGAGTGATAGCAAAAGATTGAACATAAATGTTCTAGAGCAGCAGCTGACAGAACACAAAGCTGCTCATGATGACCTCCAGAGAGTGAACTCGGACCTCCAGACTGAGGTTGCAAGCCTGAATGGCCTCGTCACAGAGCTAAAGGAGCAGCTTGGGCGTGGCCAGGCAGAACGAAAGAAGGAGGAAGATAAAAAGGCAAAGGAGATGGTGGAGAAAGAGACTGCACTTCTAAGTAAAGAGGAAGAGCTGAAAAAGAAAGAGTCTGAGCTCTCTCAGAGGGAGGCAGAGCTGATGAGCAAACAGCGGCTGAAAGATCTTGACTGCAGCACAGAGAAGACTGACACTAAGCTGCCCACTAGAGAGAAGGAACTGTCCCAAAAGGAGGCAGCTCTCAAGGAGAAGGAGTCGCAACTCTCGGCACTGCAAAAGAGTCTGAAGGAAGCACAGGAGCGAATGGAGGAGGAGGAGGCGCAGGCTGTTCAGGAGGCTCGGAGGAGGGAGGCAGAGAGGAGACGAGAGCTGCTTGCTGTTGCTGAAGAGGCCATTGCTCAGAAAGATGCTGAACTCCTGAAGCGACAGGAGGAGATCAACGGGTAATGGTTTCTTGTGATTGTTCTTTAATCTACAATTCAGTGCACCAAGTTATTTTTTTTTTATAATAGTTGGAAAATGAATTCAATACATGCATTTCATATCTTTATAACTGCTTTCTTTAAAAGAGTCACTTTCAAGCGAAGAAAACAATACTTCAGTACATTTTTACAGTCTTATTCTTTACCCCATTATGACAATGAAACTGAAAGAACATCTGGAATTGTAATGGTAACGAACAGTGTTCAACAGTGTTCATCTTGTAGTATTTTGGGGCAGCTGGTGCCCTGGTGGTTAGGGAGTTGCCCCTGTGATCAGAAGGTTGTGGGTTTGAATCCCAGGACTACTAGTTACACCACTGAGGTACCCTTGAGCAAGGTACTGTCCCCACACACTGCTCCCCGAGTGCTCATTGCTGGCAGCCCACTGCTTGTCTTGGTGAAAGCGTTAAATGTAATCAAAGAATTTCACTTTGTTCACACTGTGTTCTCGCGTGACTATAAAGAGTCAATTTACCTTTATTTTTTGATGTAGCATTCATGCCTTTTGATTGCTTTTTCATTCTGAATTTTCTCTTCATAGGTTGAAGGAGGAGCTGAAGAGCAATTGTGAAAAAGTGAAAAGTCTCTCTGTGGACTTGCAGAGGAGAGAAGATGATTCAGCCGATGTGAAAGAAAAGCTCATGGACTCTAAAAAGCAGATCCAGCAGGTGCAGAAGGAGGTGGGTCAAAACACCGAAACTGTATTGACTATTGTTGGTTCTTGTCAGGTTACTGCGGGCTGTGATTTTCCTTGTTTTTCTTTATTAGATCACTTTTTACAACATTGCTTACTCTTGTTTCTTTTTCCTTTAAGCAGATTTCTTCCATGCGTGATGCGGAAAAATCTCTGAAGCAGAAATTGAGTGATCTGGAGAAGGCTAAAACCCAGCTGCAGAATGAGCTTTCAAGTCGAGACCGCACCATTCAGCAGCTAAAGAATGTAAGGACCAATCCAAGTGCTTTTAGTCATGTCCACACAAATGTATACTTGTTGATCTCCTTAATTGTCTGGTGTGAATTTTCATATAATTTTCTTAACAGCAATCGTCTGATTCCAAGACGGAAAAGTATATCCACCTCTATGAGAAAACTCTTAAAGGTACAGTACATCAACATGAACATGTTTAGATAGATTTATAACTGCTTAATAGGCAGCATGGCATGGTTGAAATTCCATATTATGACTTATAACTTACGACAATATAAGAAGAAAGAAAAATCGATGCAATTAAACATCGGTTTGCGTTAATTTTGACTATAATTATTGGCCTTTTTCATGTCATGTGAATGAATCATTTGATTTAAAAAAAAACATTTGTAGCATCTGTAATTCTTTAAGATATTCACAGCATACAGTAACAAATTAAGCCTTTGATTAAAGGCTCATAAGTATTATAAGCTCGTTCAGTATTATATTGGCATCATATCAATAAAGGCTAATATCACATTGACAATTAGCAGACAGTATATTGAGTATTTTACAAAAAATATATACAAACTTGATAGACAGCGCCACAAAAAACTCCTGTGCCCACCCAAAAATAAGTAAATGTCTCAATAACTAAATAAAAAAATATAAAAAGCCAAAATTAGGTATATGTTGTATATTTTGCTTATCTCATTTCTTATACAATATTTAATTGTTATTTAAATACAGCAATGTCTCTTAATTCTCCCGATCTTTCAGTATATCACACCACTTACTCAAATTTTGTCTTTCATTGTGTTGACTTCTGTATAAACTTACATTTCAACCAACACCTCCTCTTTGTGATCTTGAGATCCAAACTTTCTATAGCTAACAAACATTTAGCTCAAGACCTTATTTAAATATTGTGTTCTCCAAATGTTATCTGCACAAGTATACTTAGTAAACAACAAAGGGTACTTGTGCATTAATTCGCATCGCATATGCAACTTAAGGCTCATTATTTAGAATCATAGTTAATCAAGGCCTGAGTGTGTTATTCACCTAACGGTTTCCCTGTGTACTTGCTTGTTTGTGATTAGATCTGCAAGGACGAGAACAAGTCATAGAGGACATGCGTTTGGCTTTGACGGAACAGGAGGAGACACAGACTCAGCTGGACTTAGAGCTGGACAACAGAGAGGCTCGCATCGAGGAACTCACCCAGGGTAATCGTCCAGATAAAATACGCTGCGGAAGACTTTACACTGTAGAGTTAAAGAAACAGTTATGGCCTACATAATTTTAACCAAAATGAATTACATTTGTTGGGTGATGTGAATGCTCTTATTCATTCAAACACGCATAGGAATATCTGTGATACGTCAGGACACCGTAAACTATTTGATTTGAGTGCACATTTTCATATTGCATCTGTATTGCAAATCCAGTATTATGCAATAGATAGATATATTGTATAGGTACATCAGTATGGAATTTCTGAGCCAAATATGATAACCAATAATTGTGGCCAATACCAGTATCATAAAGAAGATTTGTATTTATGTTACTTATGATATTTAACATTATTTAGGAGACACTCTTATTTAAAGCCATTTACAGCAGTGTGTAAATACATATTACAGTTCCTAAAAATAAAGAACAGTGATATGGGATGAACTGACTACAACAACTAACAGTGTTCAATTTTATCATTATCTGATATGAGGCTGTACAAAAATGTTATAGCTGTAGATACAGGCTCCATACTAAAAGACCGCTCCAACCAATACTTCGCACATCACTGTGTTTTGAAACACTGAACATAAGTAAAAACATTAAAAGAATATTTAAGAACATTTGCAATTACTGAATCTTGAACAAGATTTGTGGTAGCTTATCAACTTTATTTCTCTTGTGATGGAACATAAGCTTGGTTTTGCATTTAGGTAAACCGCTAAATTAACTCAGAAAACACGCCACTAATGTAAAATTAACTTGCCACCATATTTTGATGTATGTCAACAGAAATACTGTCTTCTGTCTCTGTGTTTACAAGAGACTAACATTATTGTAGCTGTTAAATCTGGTCTTGAAGCGTTCGCCTTACAAAGGCTATGTATAAACTTGTTTTGTATATTTTAACATCAAGTCTAACTAACTAAAACATGGTTCATGTTGCTGTAATTGCTTTTTTTATCCCTCATAATTCACATTCCAGCGTAAATTCCAGCTGTCAGCGTCTGTTACAAGGATATTCAGAGTGGCCAGCATAGGCCAGAAAGTGGGACACACACATTCTTCAGTGTTTGCCCAGGCTGAAAATACTCAATGTATCTGTTGTTGTATTAGCCATAATTTCAATATCGGACCATCAATAAAAAATGTTTTTCCATTCATCAGTAAATAATATATCGGCCTTTCGATAGATCATTCATAGCTAAAAATCTTGTGTCGCCCTAATTAGCACCATTGATTTTTAACAACAGTGATATACACGGTTGATGAAGTAGAAACCTAATGGATGAATTTGAGAAGATGTCTATTTGCAGTTCTTGCTTTTAGGTTAGCTCATGTGGTATCCTGTAGTTCAAATCTGTGCCATATGTTATGTGGTGTCTGTGCTAGCATACCTAGAAGGGTGTATTTGGCCGCATTCCTAGAGAAGAGGGATTTGAGGGTAGGCGGTCAATACAACGCTCCATTAAGGAGAGACTGATCACTAGGGCATAAACATGAGGACACAGGTTTTTCCACAGTGTGCTTTCAGCCACTCCACAGTGCTGCCGGTTTAAAAGCATGCATAGGCTTCTCCCTTCAAAGATTACTGGCACAGAACTGAATTGCTGGAAGAAATCTTTAAGTACTGGGGGAAAACTAAAAAGCAATTGAGTATATATCTAATTTAAACAACTATCCCAAACCCAGTCTTTATTGACTTTTAATCTTTTCCCTTGGCTTTGAAGCTTTAGTTCGTGTTCAAAAAGAGGCTGTAGTGTTCTCGTGTGTGTGTGTGTGTTTGTGTATGTATGTGTGTTTTTAGAGCTGGAAAACCTAAAAGAGAAGATTCTGAAGCAGAGCAGTAGAGGCTCCCTACCTCACCAAGACACAGCTCTTGCTCATGAGCTCACACAGGCCAAGGAGAAGGCCAACCAGGCGAAGACAAACTTGAACGTGAGTGTTTAAAAGTTTCTGTTTGCAGTCTTTTCTTCTATTTCATATTTCTTATGCCCATATTTGTGTTATGGGTGTGTAGCTGGCCGAAGAGAAGCATCAGACAGAGAGAAAGAAATGGTTGGAGGAGAAACTGGTTTTGATCGCTCAGGCCAAAGAGGCAGAGGACAGGAGGAACCAAGACATGAGACGATATGCTGACGACAGAGAGCGCCATACTCGCCAGCAGGCCGAGATGGTACAGATTACCTCTCTCCCACTTGAATGCTTGTCTGTTTTATTATTACATCTTAGATTGACATCTTATTAATTAGATTTTGTGTCCATAAAAATCTTGGATTTAATTGGATATTCCTTAAGCTGAAATCTTATAGTTCAGTTATTATTTTTAAAATAATTATTAGTAAATGCTATTAAGGATCTGATAACTACAGTGAGACTAATATGTAAGTCATGCAGTTACAAGATTGAAGGACTTCACAAAGAGTGGCTGTCTCCCCTTTTGTCTGAATCAGGCATCACTGACTGCGCGTCTTGAAGAACGAGAGGAGGAGATGGAGAAATGGAGGACAGAGCGAGACTCCCTGGTTTCTGCATTGGAGGTCCAGCTGAAGAAGCTTATCTCCTCAGTTGCAGTGAAAGACAAGCAGATCCAGGAACTGCAGTGTAGTCACACCTTGCAGACACCAGAGGTCAGTGCTGCAAAGCACATTTACCATGATGTCAGTATTTCACTCTGTAACTTATCAGTTTCACAGCTAATACAGTTTCTAGCCATCTAAATTATTGGGTATTTGAATCAAGAAAAAAATCTTAAACAGCTGATGGCCTGGTGGTTAGGGACTTGCCCCTGCAATCGGAAGGTCATGGGTTTGAATCCCTGGACTGCCAGTGGCACCACTGAGGTACCCTTGAGCAAGGTACTGTCCCCACACACTGGAAATGCAGGAAACAATTCTGTGCTGTTCACACTGTGTACCGTGTTCACGTATGACAAATTGACACTTTACATATTACACATATGAAGCTTATGCTATAAAATATTAAACCAGAGGTTTAGATAGCTTAGTTATTGTTGATCTAAAATCTCGAAGAAGAAAAAAAAAAGATCTCTGGTTTATTTAATGCCCTGTGATTGACTGCGACCTGTCCAAGATGTTTCTCCACCTTTTGCCTAATGACTGCTGGGATGGACTCCAGTAACCCCGCAGCCCTGTTTGGGATAAGCGCTTCAGATAATGGATGGTTTAGTTAAATGTATCATAAATTCAGGCATCCATATCACCTCACCTCATGTCCCAAAAACTGTACCGCTTTCGGAGAAGCAATTTAAGCTTAAAGAATAAAGACGCCTGTGTGGAAGCATGTTTCAGTTTTTGGAACTTTTTTTATTTTAACCACAATAAACAGATGTACTATTCGTGGTGTTTTATAAGGCTGTGTTGGGGAAGAAAGCATTTCACTCTGATCTCTTCAGTATGTCATGGATTCAAAAGAAACAAAAGTTAGTGTTTTGTGTGTGTGACGCGTTTATCTTTTAAGAGAATTATGGCACTGACAATGCAATGACTGTTATGATCTTTAGCACTAATCCTAAGGGCCACTTTTGCCGCATCCCAGTCCAGATCTGCTGTTGACAATCAGAGCTGGGGTTCATTGTCTGTTAATATCGTTGACAAAGTCCAGATTACCCAGGCAGTCTTAATCCATCCAACAGATCAAGCCCGGAACCAGGAAGGGTAGCGGATATAGGATGCAGTCTTCTCTGACGGCAGTTTCTATTTTGAATAATTTTGTGTGGCACGTTTAATCTTTCATACAACAGTTTAACCGCAGGTATAGATTCTTAAATACCTTGATAAAGTACAACTGTACCATACACCTTTCCAGGAACAGAGAGACGGGTAATTCCTCTTCAGCTGGTGCACTCTGAGATGTTGCCGTGCTCTGGTGCACTTAGAGATATTGTTGTGCTTGGCACCTCTTTGCCAGTCCTTTCTGCCATATAGAAGAGTGATGTGAGACGTTTAGTTGTTTTTCTGCAGCTCCAGGGTGATTTCATAAACACCCACTGCTTTGTTGTTCATTAGGCTTCCAATCACTTCACTTCTTCCAGTATGATTTCTCCGAATTTTAATTACGCACAGAAAAATGTGTCTCTGATGGTGTTCCCTGTGTGGCAGCACTCTACCGTGAGTCACTTACATGAGCAACTCAGTGCTGCAGATGAAACTGAAGTAAAACCTGGACTGAAGTTTTGTAGATCAGATCACTTTGAATTTATAACAAAAAGGAAAAAAGCAATACATTCTACTCACTGCAAGAGGTGCCAGCTCTAATAAATGTAAAGCCAGTCAGTGAATCCAACACTGAACACTGAAACTCTGTACTGAAAAGTGTTTTACCTACAATAGAAAAGAGGCTTATGCTGTCTTTTATATGGTTTGAGTCAAGGTTTAGTTTGTTGCTATTACAGTACTTTGTAGTCTAGTGTAACAAAGTATGCAGAAATGGATGCTCACAGCAACAAATATGCGACATTTACTGAACCGGTATCAAATGAACTTCATGGATACATTAGAGCAGCAGAAGAACTGCAATGAACCTCAGAAAAGTAACCTGATGAGGGAACACTTGGGTCTTTGTTAGCGAACAGAGAACATTCTTGGATATCAGGGTTATTTTGGTGCTATTGTCTTTCTGGCTCTGGTTTCAGGGGGCTGAGGAGGGCAGAGCTGAGGAGCTGCAGACTCTGCTGAATGAGAAAGAGACTGAGGTCCAAAAACTCCAAGAACAGCTCACAACTCTGGCGCACACACACAGCACCAGAGAGACTGAAACCTGCACACGCAGAGACTCTTCCACACAGGTCAGACAAAAACACACTCACACGGGTCTGACAACACAGTCGCTGTCAGAGCATCATTAGATACTTTTCCAAAGGCATACAGGAACCGTGCTGTACCTAAACCGTACCGCGATGGCACAGAACAGACATTGTATATTTTAGCCAGGTAACAGTGTTTCTGATGCATCAGCAGCTCAATTCTCTTCCCACAGTTTATGGCCAGTTGTCGTCCCAAAACGGCATCCATGGAGCTGAACCAGCAGAAAATTGTTCTTTCAGAGCTGCTTTTGTTATTGTTGTCTTTTATTATTTATGGTCTTGTTTGATTTTTAACATTTTTTTTCTTGCCATTCTTTAGCCATGTGATGAAAACCTAACCCAGCTAACTTGTTAGTGATGGCCTGGTACACTTTCACGTCTCTCACAGTGTTAAAGATAAATTTGTTAGTGTCATAGAAAGGTAAAGGTACATTTTTGAAGGTAAAATTCTTATTGAAATTTACATTCAGCCCAAACAGACAGTAGTGCTTGTACTTTATTAACTTCTCAGAACCTGTAAATTTGCCCTTATAAGTGGGGTTTTCAAATTAATGGAATTTGTGAGCATTTGGTCCTCATTTGTAGCATTAAAGAATCTGCAAACACAGCTTCTGGAGACATCTAGTTCTTACATGTACTCCTTACATTTTGTTGAATTCAGCAAATAAGAAGTAGTTATATATTAAAATGTGTAGAGATGTACATATATCTGCTCTTATAACTGAAACTGTTATGTTAGACTGTGACATTGGAAGACTTGGAAATGGGACGACCTTTGGATAGCAGCACTATTAGACTCAAAACCAAAACCAGAGCATCTGTCACCAGCCAGGTAAATAAGTTTAATAATTGTTATTATTTTAATTTAGTTTCACTTCATTATTCCAGGGTTTTAACCCATTCCTTCTGTTTTAGAACTTTTTACAGAATGCTTTTACACATTTACAGTTGAATCAGTCCTTTTACAGCGGTTGTTAAAGATATTTTCAATCTGTCCTGAGCTATCAGAGGTTTTAGGTCGGTAATGTTTTGTAGGGTTTTATCAAACGACAGTAAAATGTCTTGGTTAAATCAGAAAAATCTGTTCGATTTTCCTAATAATGGGGAAGGGGCATTTTGCCACGTAACATAAAGCTACCCAAATTGTTAAAGTATAAAGTTCTTTCTTCAGTAAACTCAGGGTTTGGTGCACGCACAAAGCATCTTATGACTTTGAAAGTTACGATGAAGGTTATGACGAAGCTGATTATCTTCCTTAGGGTTCATGCGGCAGCTATCCATCCGTGCTTGACTCGTCTGAGGTTTCCACAGAGATGGGCCGCCGTTCACGATTCCCACGGCCCGAGGTGGAGATCGCATTCAGTTCTCTGCAGCCGGACCGATTCGCCCTCAAACGGCATGGTGATGAGGCTGCGGTCACCGTTAAAATTTCCCGTGCGGCACGCAAGAGAAAGAGCGGAGAGATGGAGAAGGTATGCAATCGGCCAGAATATCAAACTATCTCAACAGTAAAGAGTAGACAAGTTTAATTACATGTGGCTCAGCGCAAACAAATAGTTATATATGCTTTAGTTTATATTGAAGTTAATTTTCTTCATTGATATGAAATGGGCTATGATTAAATGACATAGTTGATAACAGTTATCATGAAAAAATGTCAGTAAATTAAAAATGTACACTTATTCTGGTAGATTATAATACATGAAGCATTGGGGGCCTTGCAGTGTATATTGTTTTGTAGCAGTGATAAACTACAAGAAACTTGAGAAGTAATAGTAGTTAACTGAATAATAGTCGATTGATCAGTGGGCGGCTGCCACCAATGAGAGGTGCCCAGGGAGCAGTGTGTGGCAATGGTACCTTGCTCAAGAGTACCTCAGTTCTGACACTAGCAGTTGGGATATAGTTGGGATACTTAGTCATATATATGATGTCCCACTTACACAGGACTACCCATTGTAGTTCCTTGAGTTCAGCCGAGTTAAGTTTCTTCAAGGCTCAGCACCTGAGAGATGTGCTGGCGTGTGCGAAGGACAGTGCTACAAAAACGTTGTTTTATACAAAAGTAATTCTGTGTTTGGAGCTTCTGTATCTATGGATTGACTGTAGAGGCTTCAGACATCACTGAAAGCTTTGTTTTGTCGTTGTACTTCATGTAGAATCAGAGATATCAAACATTTAAAAACCAACAAAATCGTGTCAGTTTTTTAAAAATTATGATGTTTAAAAGTCAAAAGATTGTAAAAACAAGCAGAAAAAAGGCATGTGGTGTGAAAAGCCGAGTCACGTGTATGCGAGTGTAGGGGTCAGTTGTGTCCTAAAAATTTGGTTGAATTATAAAAATAATCTTCACCATATTGGCTGGGTTGTGCTGGAAGAAAAGAATATGAGACAGTTGTACATTATACATTTGTTATAGATTCAAATATTATAAAAGAAGTTGTTATGCAGAAATCGGAAAAATACCCCCAGGAGTCAAAAAACTCGGGAGTTAAAAACTAAAACACCTTTAAAATGCGTACTTTTCCTGGGTCTGGCTTTAAGCTGAGTGCAGAGTGGCCTCTGGCCCAGCCTGTGCAGTCATTGCCCTTTTAATAGCTTTAATTAGTCATTACCAAAGCTTTAACTGGCCTTACTCAAACTTACAATTGAAATTAATTATGCATCAGCAGCAAAGTGGCTGTCTCTTTGTACAGACTGGTTTGTGTTTGCTTGGTGGACAGAACATACAGCACTGACTCGTTCAGTAAAAAGATCTGACTCAGCATTGCTCACACAGGACAGCTGGCTCCACAGACTGATTTTAGGCAAGCTGCATAACTTACAGTGTGTGACTGCTGTTCTTAGTTGTTAGTGGTGTTGGGGGCATGATAGCATAATGGAAAATATAGTCAAGGAAGATGTCATTTAAAATTGATGTAATATTATGTGACTTAATGTGTAGCACGTCATTACAATTCAGATACAATGACTAAGTTATTTGGATGATGGGCCGGTGTACCGAGGCAACTACAGTAATGACCTTTACAGTGACGGCACATTCAAGTGGCGAGTTATTGTTGGCAGCACTTTAACATCCTGTCTGCTATTAGATGTGTGCTCCTACACACACAGGAACGTGTGTGATCTCTGAAACTGTCAGGTAAGTTACACAGCGAAGCAAACTGTCATTTGTGCTTTTTGTTAATTGTCCTCACGAGATGGAACATGGACACGTCCTCAAGAACACTATCCGTGGGAGTGAACACGCATCCATAGCTTATCTCCACTCTTCTGAATTCTCAGTGTTGCACTTCCTCTGTGGTGTGGTTGTCCCTGGCAACCGAGTCTACAGCGAACGGCACACGTTCTGTTAAACCGAGTGTCCAATTGTGCCTTTAATGAAGTGACTCAGACTTGTGTGTGTTGTCGGCTGCTTTTTTTTTTTGTTCTTCAAGAAGAGAGGCGGCAGCAGAAACAGCAAGACCAAACCCAAACCAGCGCCACAGCCCAATTCTCAGGTATACTGTCCACTACAAAGTCAGTAGGAGTGATTTTTCCTGAAGCTTTGGTAATACAAAAGTAGTTGTGAGGTGTTCTAGCCGTGCAGGTGTCTGCAGTAAAAACTGACCTAACTGAACTGCAAACCATGGATTGTTTGTGAAGATTCCAAAATACTTTAATGTGAAATAATAAACCAGAAAGTAGGGATGCATCGATCGTAAATTTTTGTGGCCAATTCCCATGTTTTGTACAGGCTGATTTCTTTGGTCGATTTTTATTAGCCTTTTTTATGAATCAAATAAAGCGCTTCAGTGAAAGAGGTGACTGGCTTTTTAGCACAATGAGTCATGCTTGATTTTCAGGTTAGTCCCTGCAAGTGCACAAAGCTGGCTCATACAGTGGTATGCAAAAGTTTGGGCACCCCTGATAATTTCATGATTTTTCTTTATAAATCATTGGTTGTTCGAATCAGCAATTTCAGTTAAATATATCATAAATATATCATATATTAGATGAACAAAAAGTGAAACGAAGTTTATAGGATTTACAGAAAGTGTGCAATAGTTACTTAAACAAAATTTGGCAGGTGCATAAATTTTTATTTTTAAGTTTTATTGATTTGAATACCTTTAGCACTAATTATTGGATCACAAAATTTGTTTGGTAAGCTCATTGACCCTTGACCTACATACACAGGTGAATCCAATCATGAGAAAGGGTGTTTAAGCCAATTGCAAGTTTTTCTCCTCTTTGCATCTTCTCTGAAGAGTGGCAACATGGGAGCCTCAAAACACTCTCAAATGACCTGAAAACAAAGGTTGTTCAACATCGTGGTTTAGGGGAAGGATACAAAAAGCTATCTCAGAGATTTATAAAGAAAAATCATGAAATTATCAGGGGTGCCCAAACGTTTGCATACCACTGTATTATTTGTTATAAAATTACAACATATTGTTGTAAAAAAATTAAACAACCTATCAAATGTGTGGAATTTGCTGATTCCAGTTTTGCATCTCTACAATGAAGCCTTTGAAAAGACTTGATAAAAGTATGGCCAGGATGAATGTGTTATTGGCACATTGATTACTAAAGTCAAATTTAATATGTATTTTATAAATTAATAGCTTATCACTACTTTCATAAAGGCATTGTTAGCCCCTTAGCTATACTTATTGTAATATTTTGCTGCCTTGCTCTTCTTTGCCACAAAATGTCAAGAAGGCAAATAGAAAATTCTGGGAGAGCTACTGCGCTGCTAAGCACTCAGGAGAAATCACTGCTTGACTGTAGATGAAGGACATTCCATCTATGACCCATGAGTCATCACTCCATAATCCAGACTCCTCTCACTTCAACTCACTTCATCAACTGGTCATTTTTAATCCCTAGTAATCGGGGGAATTTTGTTTGGTGTGCTCTGTGATTTGTTGTTGTGGTCCGAATCAGTGGAGCTATCGTTGACCTATTTCCTCTGCTTTTTGCATGGCAGGCAGAAGTGGCATACCCAGTGTGCAGCCAACAAAAAGCGCAGTTTTCGCTGATCTACTTCAAAGCACCCATTTTTCGGACGTTTCGCTGGGTTGAAAATAGCTGACGGAGAAAGTTACCATCAAGTTAATCTTTTTTAAAAGAAAGAGAGAGAGAAAAAAAGTGTATTTTGACAAAAGCCAGGAAAGAAAAGGATAAATGACTGACATTGTGCTTAAGCTTAATTCTAAACTTTCAATTAACTACGTTTTAACATCAATTAACATCTTTACTTTGAGTAACTGTTACTGTCTTCTACATTTATGACAGTGTGATAGTCATGATTAAAATGGTGATTAAAAAAGCTTTTAAGTTATAAGATTCTTTTGCAGTCTAAAGATAAACAATCAGAATCCTAAGTATACTGAACAAATCCCAGTGTAACAAATGAATATTTGAATGTGTAGATTATTCACCCCAGCCCTTTGATGATAAGTTATTTGTATGTGCAGTTTTTTACTGTAAAATGGTTATATCAATTTCATTACCTTACTCACTGTGTAAATGCATCAAAATAGTATAGCAAAAGTCCTTTAACCCCCTCTAGCTCCATGACAAACATCCCTCACAGCTAATGCAGTTTCTTCAGGCAGTGGATATATTAGAACCTGCGGTGAAGAGCTTTAGCATACAGCCTGGTCCTCACTGCTGAATGGCAGCTCACCTCTTAGTGGAAATTAGCTCAGGAGACAGCTCTGACAGACGAAGACTCGCTCAGTCCCCTTCATTTATCCTGCTCAGAGCGGCAGCGTGTCATCAGCTTTCACACGCCATGTCACAGCTGCAGGCCTACTGTCTGAAGAGGGAGGGACAGGGAGGAAGACGGATAGAGGAAGAGAGCAAAACTGATGAGTCATGAGGATGTTAATCAGTTCAGCTTAAGCTGCCTTTCATGCCCTATCATTCCATTCATTGACCACATCTGACTCCTGTTTTCTCACTCATGATTTTGGAGGATGTTGAAAAATCGAAACTCCTTGGAGCACAGGTGTGTGTGCGTGTGCATGTGCGGGCGTGAGTGTGTTTGTGCACACGCGTGTTTAGGACGAAATATAGGTAAAACCAGGCTGAATAATGTCAGAAGCAACCTGACTTTGAAAAGTGCACACACCGATAAAATAAAGAACAGCCATATAAAAAAAGGAACACCTGCCTAATATGTACATTTCCTTTATGCTTCTATGCAACCTCTGAAGGTGTGCTCTGGTTTCTGGAACTAAGACAAAAAACAGTTTGAACATGGAACAATGTGGCCTGGTCTGATGAATCATGATTTCTTTTACATCATGTGAATGGCCAGGTGTGTGCGCATCAGTTACCTGGGGAAGAGTGGGTATCAAGAGCAACTTACAATCATTAGTTTCAGGGACAGTCCCCCTGGAGCAGCTGAGAGTTAAGTGTCTTTCTCAGGGACACATTTGTAGAAAGTTTGAAACTAGTCATCGGGTTCATAGGCAAGTTTTTTTACTCACTAGGCTACTACCACCCTTCCACCTAGAGGAAGGGATGGTACCAGAATGCAAAAAACAGAAGAAGGCAAGCTGGTGGAGGCAGTGTGATGCTCTAGGCAATGTTCTGCTGGGAAACCTGATATTTAAATGGATGTTGGTTTGACATGTACCCCTACCTAAACATTGTTGCGGACCAAATACACCCCTTAAAGGCGGCAGTGTTTCATGCCTGTAGCCCACAAACTCTGTTCAGGGAGTGGTTTCAGGAACATGACCATGAGTTTCAGGTCCTAACTTGGCCTCCAAATTCCCCAGATCTTAATCCGATCTGTGGAGTGTGCTGGACAAATTAGTCCTATCCCTGGGGGCTCCACCTTGTAACTTACAGGACTTAAAGGATCTGCACCTTCAGTGGTTTATGAGGTCCATGCCTCAATGAGTCAGAGCTGTTTTCGTGGCATTAGGGGGACCTACACAGTATTAGGCAGGTGGATCTAATGTTATGGCTGATCGGGGTAAATACCTATACATAATAATGTGTGTGTGTGTGTGTGTGTGTGTGTGTGTGTGTGTGTGTGTGTGTGTGTGTGTGTGTGTGTGTGTGTGTG
>JBBJLS010106049.1:0-19508 GCA_037577275.1 Bryconaethiops microstoma
GAGAGAGAGAGAGAGAGAGAGAGAGAGAGAGAGAGAGAGAGAGAGAGAGAGAGAGAGAGAGAGAGAGCGCAAAATTTAGACCAGTCACTTTAGAAACCCTGTCTGTAGGTTGGATCTTCCTCTGCTCAGCTTCCTCCCCATCAAACTTTGAGCTTTATTGCTCTTGGCAGCTCACTCAGCATTATATAAGACATTCTAGTGGTTTCAGAGTGAGAGTATAAGACAGTGTCCTAGAGCCTCGGGGCTAATGAACCAAATACATACAGCAGAAAAAAAAAAGAAAAGCTGAAACCGCATAAATCATTATGGTACAGCACATCGGTGTACACACCAGTCAGGCATGTTGACTGGTGTGTACATTTTGCTGGCTGTCTGCTACTCCAAGGCTTATCAACAATCATACATAAGGGATGATGACCTTGCCAGTCCTCCCATGTACAAAATACTGGTGTGGTATGAATGTATTTGAAACTACTGAAAAATAAAGTTGGAAAATGAAAGTCTTGCACTCAAAGTCAACCTTCAACCTGTAAGAACACTGTGGGCTTCTGGAGTGCAATGAATCAGTTTTCTCTCTTACTGTAATATTAGATATTGTTCGCACAAAATCAGCTAATCATCACTACTGCCAGAGCACGAACTAGGACTGAGAGAAAGCACGAACCAAATACATACAGCTAAAAAGCTGAAGGCGTATAAATCATTATGGTTCAGCAATTGGTGCAGACACCATTCAGACAAATGAGGTCATGACATGGTCGAACACTGTGGTGCTCATCATGTGTTGTAGGCTGTCTGCTACTCCGAGACACATCAACAATCATACATACGGGAAGATGAGCTTGTCTGTCTTCACAGACAGGATCTGCGGAAAACACTGCAGTAGTATGAATGCACTGCAAACTACTGACAACTTGTGTTACAAAATAATCATAAACATCAGAGACAAAATGACTGTTACTCGTGACTCATTCGACAACATGATCATGTTTTTGTACAACAGGTTACCGTGGATACGAATTTCCCACTTGTGGGACTAATAAAGGTTTATCTTATCTTATCTTATCTGATACAGTAATGATCAAGAAATAAGGAAGATTCCAGATTCAATAGTCATATTTATTGTCATATGTACAGAAAAAATAGCATTTCTCTTTGCAATCAAATTCTTTCTTTGCTGTCCACACACAAATGCCAAGTTAGGTTAAGAGTTAATAAATAAAAATAAAAAATAAAATAAAGAAATATATAAAAATAGAACAAGATCAACATAAACTGTGCATTTGCAATGAAAGAAATGTGCAAAGGAGCAGAAAAAAAAAAATTAAAGTATGAGGTAGATGGATGTGCAAAGGAGCTTAGTGTGCAAAAAAGAAACAGCACAACACTTGTCCAGTGCAAAAAGAACAGAGAACACACAAAAAAACAAAAGAAAGCCGGCATTTGAGAGCGGAGCGAGCAAACACGTCTGCCTCGGGGGGGCGCCATGATGCAGGTCATGTATAAAGGCAGTATATAAAGGTGTGTAACCATAACGTTTGCCTTTATTGCTTAAACGCAAGTCTAGTATGCGCAAAATGAAAAGATTTCTAATAAAGCACTTCTCGTCAAGCAGCGTTTCTTCATTGCATATTTGTGATGTTCGTTGTGTTCTGCTATTGAGTGTATGGCACGGTGCTCACTCCGTCCATCCATCAGTGTGTCAGCTGTTCGGACGCAGCCCACGTTCAGTGTAATGTAGTTAAGGATTCTCAAATGTAGTATAAATATAGTATAAATATAAAAAAAAATAGTATAAATATAAATCTCTTAAGTGTAAAGATGATTGCATAGCAGCCGTGATCTTGAATCAACATTAACTTGCATTGTTACTTCAGCAGGTAAAAATGCCTGACAAAGTTCATAGCTTAACGTTACAGAACACACGGGTGTGACGGTACGCTTCAATGGAAAGTAGTGAAGTAAGTGAACAATGTTGATTACCTCGTTACAGCGGCACCTGACGAGGGGTGGGATATATTGGTCAGCAAGTGAACTGTCAGTTCTTGAAGTTGAAGTGTTTCGTTGTACTGCAGAAAATTCTTAAACGCTGGTCAAATATTTGCCTCCACATCAGTATAAGAAATACACCAACAGAACAAGCCCCGCCCAAATCCCACCCCCCAGCTCACAAAATGAAAACGGCTGCAATGGTTGACAAAGCAACTCTCCTACCCATGTTAAAACAAAAGCACCCACAAAATGAAACCCCCACATTGACAAAACCTCGCCAGTGCCTCCATTCCACAAACCCAATCCTCCCAATCCCCCTGTTTGACGAGCCAAAATTGCCAGCCACCCCCACCTCCACTCTTCGCCAAAATGAAATTGCTTGCCCACTGCCACACCACACCTCTTGAGCCAATGGAAACACTGCCAAACATTTACCAGTCTATAATATTAGCATTCAGCGTGACCTTTAATGTTCCGTATGATGCACTTCTGGGGTCCGTATGAGGCAGGGGCTTTTGGTGGGGTGATATGCTGCTGTAGTGTCAGGGCTCATTTGGGTCAGGCTACTAGAGGAGAGGGCTGGACTGATGTCATTCCTGGGCATGAGTGACAGCTCGTTGAGGGCGCGTCGCACCCCATCGTGTCAGAAAGCATTAGTGGAGCGGGGGGCTGAAGGGTAATTTCATTAAGCACGGGGGACCGAGAGTTTTACAGCGGCGAGGTTTGGCAGGGAGGAGGAACCGAACCGGATATAGAGAATGTGAAAAAGCGTCATTATAACGTTTTATATTCATTGCGGCGGCGGTTTATCATATGCCATTTGTCACAGTGCAGAAGAATAGTGTGGCACCTTGTCATCTGCAGCTGCATGCAAAGGACCTAATCTGTCAGAAATTACACACACTCTGGAGCATTCTGACAAAAATCACAGACAGGCGCTTGGCAAAGGGAGCACGTCCCCTAGCTCAAGGCTGTGGGACAGTTGTGCGTAAAAGAACGCCCCATTCAGCTCAGGTTTATGTAAGCAATTCATCACTCACACAGCAGGCTGTGGAGGGCCTATGGGTGCCAACACCTGTGTTTTGTTTTGTTGTTAGACGCTGTATTTATGCAATGCACCACACAAGCAGCTGTGGATCTTTTTTGTGTCCACAGGATAAAAGCGTTTAAAAGAATTATCAACTCTGAGACAAAGCAGAAGCTGTACAATGAGCTTAAAACGTTGGTAAGCCTGTACGGTTTGTGTTTCCTTTTATTTACGGCCTTATTTACGGCAGCCTGCACACTGGAATGGCATGATGTGGACAAAATGACTAGCGTTGCAATAATAGTGGTAAATATTGTAATTGTAAATTTGTCTTGGAATATTATTTAATAAACGCATGGCTAACCAAGTTTGACAAGGTTAAAGATTGGCCTATTTTATTCTATTTAAATATACAGACAGAACGTTTTTCTGTAACTTTGGTCAGGATCCTTATAGCACTAGGGATGGTTGGGATTTTACTGATACAGCTATCGATTCTGGTACTTTTTATCAATACCAGTATTTGTTGATATTCTAATTGATACTACTCCCTTTAGTTTGGTGCTACAAATAGACAGCACGTGAAAAGTGGTGAAAACGTTCAAAAATGATTTTATTATGACGTTTCTGGTGAAATAACAACCTATACAAACACTGTATAAAGGAGGGAGGAGCAAGCGCTACAAATGTCTGGTCAACTAATGTGTGGTGATGATGTGCAGAGCCCCCCTCCCGTCCCTCCACTGACCCAATATAGCACCCACCATTTGAAAGTGCCCTGTTAGAATCCATTAACTCTGCATAAATACAGATTTCAGTACAGTTTGTCCAGTGGCTTATCTGTATTTCAGTATTGACCAGTCAGGAACCGGTATCAATTTACCATCAGTTCTCAGTACCCACCCCTACATAACACACTATATAAAAACAGAAGGCTCAGTTGCATATTTTAGCCTTGTGTGGTTAGAATTATAGCCTTTTGTGAGATCAGTACTTCATTGTCCAGTATCACAAAAATGATTAACAGGCCATATGTCATGTATCCTGTGTGTGTATGTGAGGGATTTTTTGCTTCTGACCTGATAAAAATGTCCTGATGAAGACCAGTGATAATACTGTAGTTGAATCTGACAGCTTCTATTGATATAAAGCGCTTCTGCCATAGAGACATCATTCTCTATTAGCGCCACTGAGGACCTTTCAGTGACCTCATCCGGCCTGGTTTCGGCCTGGTTTCGGCAGCGACATGTCGTTGGTTTACTGAACTCCCCTGCTTTTATGCTCTTTTAAAATTGTAAGTAGCTCTAATTCTGTAAGGTTTATCTCCTTATTTTCATCGTCTCTTTTTCATATCTTTCAAAGCATCCTATGGAGCGAATGAGTTCTCCCTTCGGATTCATCATGTGAAGTTCATTTTACCGCCATCTGCACTTTCCCCTGCCTCATCCGCTTCACGGTGACATCCACTCCGCATCACATTAAACCATTCTTAAAAGCTGCCGCTCTGGTTCTTAAGCCTGCAATGCTTCCAGCATGAATTTCAGTGAAGCAGAGAGAAAATTAATAATTCAGCTTCAAGTTATTACATCCAGGACATTTGTTAGTTATGACAGAGCAAAATTGCAGCTTAAACTGCAGAAATGTGCAGAACTCCTCATGAGATTTTACAGTATTAATGGACAAAATGTCATATTGCAGTTTTGTTGCTACATACTGCAGTTCCACAAGTCCGGTGTGTGGATTCAGTATGACCTGCTTAAAAAATAGGATGGTCAAAATGACAGGATATATTTCAGGTTGCTGACATCTGTGACTGGCCAGTGTGATCATAGCTCATTTGTAATTTCTGGAATTATTGGAGTAGCCTTGTGCTGAGTAGTGCCTGCTGTAACTAGTCGGGCTGCGTTTTGATGCAATGCTATAAGTAATGCATTACAGCAGCTATTGCAGTAATCAGTGTGGCAGTAACTTTTAACATGTTGGGTTGAATTCCCTAGTGTAATGGAGCAAAAAAAGCAAATTGCTGTGAATGCACCGTCAGGTTATTGATCGATATTGGTCTCTGATGATGCAGGGGAGGATAACAGAAGAGAATCAGAGGCTGAAAAGCAGCAATTTGCATAAAAATTTGCAAAAAATCATTCTTGTAAAAGAATTCAGAATTTGTATTTAGATCATGGTGGGATCTTCATTCAGTTAATGGTTCAAAGGATGATTTTTTTCCTTTGTAGTTCAGACTCACTTATACCAATGGCTGTTAAAAACAAAGATCTAAATGGTCTTTGGAGTGTTGCCATAGAACAATGTCCAAAAAAGACTCATCTTGGAAATCTGCTTTCCTGCGTTGTCCAGTTTGAACAATCTCCAGTTAATTCACTTCTTCAGATCAGACTGGGAAAGGGAGCTGGTTTGTAAGATGGGGGCTGGAACTAAACCAAATAAGAAAGTAGGTCTCCAGAAGGGGGATGGGTGACGCCTTACACTTTAAAAAAAGGTTCCACAAAGGGTTTCTTGTCGCAAAAGAAAAACACTTTCATTTCTCAAAATAATGTTTGCAAATGAGATATAAAAACATTTGAAAGGTTTGGTTATTTTTAGAAATAACCATTGAAATATCCATCATGACTTTGTGTAACATTTAATTTTGAATAAAGCTCTTGTGGTTCCACTGAAAAGAACCATACATTGAAAGCTTCTAATGGAAATTGGTCTATATGAGATAAAAAACAGTTATTTGATTTGTAACAACAGTGGAATCCTAATAGGTTCTTCAGTGTCTCCATCGAAGAGAAGAACCTTTTAACAGTAAATATAACCGTTTTGAACAGGAAGCCTTTTAAGGCTGTATGGCAGCATGCCAGAGAACCATTTTGGCAGCTTTATTTAAGAGTACATTTATTTGTTCTCGTTACACACTGCTAGTGGCGATCACAACCAAATGAATCTTGGCATTTGCATTTGCTTCAATATAGTAATCCGGTTCCTTAAATTTTGCACTAAAAATGAACACCAGACTGTACTTTTGTCTTTTACATCAAAATCTCAATGCTGGTTATGTAGAAGGAGGAACACGGAGTGAGTTATTTGAAAGAAAGACTTATTTAACTCCCAGCGAGGACGAAGAAGAGCCCTGATAAAAAATAATGGAAAGCCCCGGAGGCTTGCCGGCTCCATTTGATTGAATTAAGCAAAGGGAACAGGGGCAGTGACAGAGTGGATTAAAGCCAGTGTGTTGGATTTCAAAAGCACTGTGGGAAATCTAGCATGGATACAGACCCTCGTCTTGTCCAGCCAGCCTGATCAGGAGAAAACATTTGCTCTGGTGGTGTGGAGGGACCACCGAGACCCCTGGGAGCCTCGGTGTCCCTACTGTTTCACAGGTTCAGCTAAAGCTGTCAGGACTGACCCAGTTTAGCTGCCTTCAAGGGTGCACAAATGCGTCATTTTGAGGGCAGTGATTCAACGGCATCGATTATGGAACCTGAACGAATTGAACTCACTTCCGGACAAAATTAAAATTCTCAGGCAAAAATAGATTTTATGAAGTGTTTTAATACCTCATTTGTGTTTGTAAGTAGATTTTTTTTGGACTGAAGACGAAAGCTAACAGCACTAAAAACGCACAATAAATAATTGGAAACAGGACCACACATGAACAAACAATGGTCAGCAAAGGGCCAGACACAGACCATGGGTGTAAATACAGAGGAGCACTTCAGAATACAGACATACAGATACAGGTGACTGGCATGACATAAGGCCAGAGCAAAGACAGACCACGGGAAGCAGAACAGAAGCACATGGCCAGAGGCATGAGGAGGAATGAAAACAAGGGAGAACAGACAAAAACAGGGCAAGGCAGGGCTGGGTGTTACAGCAGCTGCTGGGATTTTACAGTGAGGAAGAAGCGTCTCCACAGTTCACCACTGCAACAATAAAGCCACCAGCCATGATTCACAACCAGAGAGAGTGCAGTGACAGTGCAGACTCACTTAAGATTTCTGATTCAAACCTTCCCTTTATGTTTCTCGAACACACACACATATATATATATATATATATACACGCTGCAATTCTCTTCTTATGAAGCCATTTATTATTTAGGTTAATACTTCTATTACACTCACGTTTGCTGTACATTCTGTATCAAGTTCGAGTCTGCACACATGACCTTTTTTACTTAGTTTCAGCATCAGGAAATGAATATTAGATTTTCAAACAATGATTACATTTTATCAAATCAGCAAAATATTCTAGAAGTAAAAGTTTTAAATCCACACATGACAGAATTTCTTATATTGTTTCCATTATTTATGACTGAGAAATAACTGATGCAATTTTACACTTACATTTTACACCTAGTAGAGTGCTAAGTTTCACTCTTAGGCTTGATTTGAATTTGAATTTGATTGTAGTGAGCTCTAATCTAATCACCACCAGTTATATTTAAAAACCCACTTATTTGAGTGTGAATGTGTTCATAGGGAAGTGCGCACCATTTTAAATGTAATTTTCACTAAAACTGTTAAACCATTCATTCACAGCTACCTTAGTTTCCTATGGATCATGGAGGCAGATTTAAGTGGACTCTTCAGAGCTTTTGGGAGATGGTCATCATTTTTGGTCATTATGATATTACAGCATCAGACCCAGAACTGAAGCAGTACAGTTATTCTGGGCCCTCCAGTGTTTTTTTTTATTATTTTTGAAAGTACGCTGGCAGGGACTTCAGTTCCTTACATTAATTGATGATGAATTCAAAGTATGAACAGACAGAGTACTGGATCTTAAACGAGGACACCAGGGTGAGGAATTGTTCATCTGAATCTGGGTTCTGAATGGTGTGTATGCAGCATTTGGGAACAATTCACTGGTGTGTAGCTTATTTCTTTCTACTCCAATGTATGAATCAATTCCTCTTTCCGTATTCTTCCTCTTCCACTGTCGCTTTTTTTGCTTCACTTTTTATTCATTCTGTCCATTTTGTACTTTTGTCCTGTCCCAGTGTGGGGGTCTTTCACTGTTGTGATTTCATTGCCCTTTTCACTTCGCCTGTCTCTCCATGTCCTGACAATTATTATATACCGGTGCTGCTTGTGGCAGTGCTTCATTTGTAATAGATCTAGCACTTGTGTATTAACTTCTGACTTTTTTCTTTTGACAGGGTTTGTTAAGATGTGCAACTTAGCTGGCAGTAACTTGATAAAAAGCAGGTGTTGGTTTTTGTTTAGCTTTACAGGTATGAAGAACAGACAGAGACGACTTAAGCACTGATGTACGTCGCTCTGGATAGGAGCGTCTGCTAAATGCCACAACCGTAAACGTAAACACAAACAAATGAAAGGAAAAGCCAACGTAAGGCTTCTGGTACTGTTTTGGGGATAGAAGGCCATTCTCTGAAAAGCTTTTCCCTCATTTGGTGTTATGATGATGGCGGTTGTTGAGAGTGCTCTCCAGTACTTCAGTCAGTCTGTAAACTGAGAAGACCATTATCTTTGATTTACATAATACAAGTCAAACCATTCAGTTAATCCTCACGCTTTATGGATGGGGGCATTGTCATCTTGGAAGACACCACTACCATTAGAATAGAAATGTTTCATTATAGGATAAATGTTAAAACGAGAAGACGGCAGGAAAGTAGGCTATGATATGGGACAAACCCAGAAAAACACAGGAGGATCGCAGTACCCACTGTAAAAGGACCTTTTACTGAGGCTCTTTAACTGCACCCTTTTATTAAAGGCGTTTATGGGCATTGTAGAGAATAGAATATTGTGATTTTCCATTGTTTTTATGTAATTATATTGTGCTAAATTTTATTTTTTAGTTTATTATGTGAATGGTGAACAGTATCCATCATAATTAAAGCTAAATCCAGGAGGTGCCTGATATATACCTTGTTTGAGGAGTCTAAAATGTGTGCATTGTTTCACCCAGTGGAGCAGGAGCCATAGCCTCGAATGCCAGGTGGGAGTGTCATCTAAAAATAGTCCACTTCAAGGAAGGATATGAAAGTCTGAATTATAAGTGAGTCGTTAGCAAAGCAAATAGACAGTTATGACTCAAACCTTTTCTCATGCATGTAATCTGCATCCTAGTAGATGCATATCCACAGCAAAAATGTGTGGAATTCAGACATAATTATAAACTGTGTACTGGAAGCTTGAATGGGACTCACATTCCTGGTTACTGTTGCAAGCAGTATACTGGCAGGCAGACAGCATGTGGGCCCTGATGACCAGGACTGTGACCAGACAGCATGTGACAGTCCCAGTCGCTGGTCACTCTGTTAACTGGACCCAGCCACCACAACATTTCTTGTTTATTTCTTTTTTGTGGAAATTATCGAATTGATTTACCTTCTTACTCTTACTGCTCTTGGTGGCCTAGTGGTTAGGGCGTTCGCCCTGCGATCAGAAAGTTGTGGGTTCGATTCCCAAGACTGCTAGTGGCACCTCTGAGGTACCGTCCCCACACTCTGCTCCCCGGACGCCGTGGTCCTGGCTGCCCCCTGCTTCGCTTGGTGAATGGGTTAAATGCAGAGAAAAATTTCGTGCTTTTCACGCTGTGGTGTGTTCACGTATGACCGAATGATCACTTTTACTTTCTCTTGCATTTATAAGTAAGTTCTTTGTGTTGCAAATACAGTGTAGCCAAGTACATGAATCATAATAAGGTACTAGTGGACAACCTGCCTCCTCCTTATTTTGTTTTGCTTTCTTCATAGAGGCAATTAGGGAGCCCTCACAGTTTCAGCATTTGATTATGTAATGATGCTTCAAATGAAAATAAGATGTGTGGACCAGTTCAAATGAAAACCTCACCTTAGTGCATCTACAATGCATGTAAGCTTGTCTTTGTGGTGGGACTAAAAAGAATCTATTTGGAATTTATAAGACTTTTTCCTCCCCCAGTGTTTTCTGGCTCCAATCCCCATGTGATTGCATTTGTTTGTATCATGACTTTCAAACAGCGTCTGTCTGACTACCGTAGTTTCTGCAGTCATAACTTCCACAATGAGGTCTGGAAATAGAGCGGACTCAAACCGGAAGAGGCTGGAAACTGATTGGCTTTGGGCAAGTGGGACGGCGCAAAACTCACAGCTGCATATCTCCTGCTCTCAGCAGCGACATCTCAACTCTTTTTTCCACCACTATGCTGTCTGTCAGCTCTGGGCTGGTGTGTAAGGTGGTTTGGGGACGTGAATAGGGACTGGGGCCTGACTCATGTACATGTTGGCTGATATTAAGGTTTTGTGGATTTACTGCTATTGGCAAAAATCCTGCTGTGAAACCAACATTTCTTTGAAAGTGATTGATTTTCTAATGAGAACATACCTGTAATATGAAAAGGGTCATTTCTGAAGATTGTAATGTAGTCACATTTAACTTACAGTCCAATCCAATCCCTTTGGAGCGACTTTGAGTTTGAATAGAAATGAAATGAATTGAATTAAACCAAATGTAATTAAATGTAATGGAACTGAATTAAATGGCAGTGAATTTGAATTGAATTGAATAAAAGTTTGAGCTTATAAAATCATCTTGATCAATATTATTGCTTATGAATCTTTAGCTCCTTACAGTCTATGTAAGCATGGCTGCAGGGAAAGAGGGAGGCGCAAGTGCGGATTTCCATTCCACTGAACTTTTATTAACAAAACACAAAGAAGGAACAAGGGCCGAAAACATAAACCAAAACACAGGAGACTAGACGGGTGTAAACTCGGCGGACCGACACAGGGGTCCAACAGAGGAAACTAAATACATACAGGACTAACATGTCAACCAATAAGAACAGACAATCACTTTAACTTAAAGAACGGCCGGCTGTGAACACTCACCCGACCGGTGTACACACACAATTTCAAAATAAAAGTTCACACAGGACAGGGCAGGGTGGCCTCTAGCGGCCGCTGACCAGGGATGTCACAGTGTTGGTGACGTTTTCGATTCAGTCAGGCATTAATATAGACGGATAATACACCCAGGCCCTAATGCAGACAGACCTCTACACTATAATGGCATGCTTATTTCTGAAAAGTCGTCCTGTTACGGCAGCTCGGTGCAGTTAATCCGAATGAGACAGTCACCTAGAAATAGAGCTGACAGTTTTGATTCAAATCACAAAGGCTCTGTTTCCAAATTCAGAGGGATTTTGTATCTTCAGAGCTTATGAATAACACTTTATGAGATGTAATGTGGATGATTCAATAAAGCCTCTAAAATAGCGCCATAACCTTCTTTGCTGTCAGCCTTGCAGCCCCATAAACAGGTCACTACACTCATTAAAGGATTCAAGTCTCTGGAGAGAAGAAAACCTGAGAACAAGATGCCAGAGAGACACCTCTTACCCTGCATTTAATACTTCTACCCCCCACCCCCCCCTTTTCATCTCCTCCCCTTCACCAACCTTTTCTCTCTCTCTCTGCACTCACTGATTACCTTGCGACCTCCCTCACCCATCCACTAAGCGCTTTCTATGCCACCAGATTCATCTTGTTAGGCCCCATTTGAAAGACCGGCATTATTATTCACAGCCTGCAGGGTATGTTTCTAGACAGAGGCCCCGTTTTTTCAGGTGCATCCAGTCAAGGTGAAGGTGAAGTTATGAGGGTGGAGAAGAGAGGCAGGAGTTTGAGGGAGGCATGGCCGAGCGATCACTCTGGAGCACTTAATGTCAGACCTTAGTGGAGTCTTGGCTGCGAGAGGAACTCATGTCAGTTTTCTTGTCTGTCCTGTCCTTGGTGCAAATGGCTTTGCGTGATGGATCTGAGGGAAAGTTGTTACAGAGACTTCTATTTAAAAGCCACATTGATGTCCTAGTGCATAACAAAGCTCAGATATAAAATAGCTTATATATTTGTTTTAGTTATGTTTATTAATGTCTTCTATTTTTTATCTTCATCTTGGTTATAATGAATAGGCACCCTGGCTTCACATACACGAAAAATGAACTTAAGTGGTTCCTTAACACAGTTAAAATGTTTATAAATATTTGACTGAGTGAATTATGTGTTCTCAATTAATTCAAATAAATCATTTGAGTAAACACTAATTGATTGGACTGATCACTTTTATGCAGCATGTTTACCTTTCACGTAGTACGATTGTTATTGATGATACTATGGTTGTTGAAAGCAAAAAGCATGCAAATAGAACCCATGTCACTAAAAACCAAAGATTTTTTCTCTTTTTAAGAGTATAAAGTAGTATGTAAGCTTTGCTTGAGTTTCAAAACGTTGTGATGTTTTGTAATGCCACAAAAAAACATTTCGAGAAGGTTTGACTCCGAAATGGTCCTGCATCTGGAAGTCTTGTCCCTCTACTCTGGGATTTCCGCTACATTCATTTGTCAATAGTTGCTATCTGGTTAATATTAGGTGGGGTCAAAGAGTTGACTCCATTGATTCTGGCGGCAGGAGGCGAGAATCAAAGTTCAGCCCACTACTGTCAGCGTCACTACTGTCACCTTCAAATATCTAAGAATTTCATTTGAAAAGACTGCTGCTGAATGAGCACAACTCTGTAAGATAAATAAGCCAGTGTTGATGGATCCTCTTCTCCTGGTCATGTGTTCTCAGGAGATAACTCTGTAAAATTATGAGTTAATTTTAGTGGCTGTAGTGTAATGGAGCCACTTATTTTTTGAAGCAATGTTCTCCAACGCTGTATGTCACTAAACCTTATTATGGCATTTGCTGTAAATACAGGCTCCTAATCAAAATGATCAAAATCTCCAGTCAGACATTTAAAGACATTTGGACTGAGACATTGCTGAACTATATCTAATTTAATTTTACTTTTCAAGCCATCAAAGCTTTTCAAGCATGCTGCTATGCAAAGGTGTGTAGGTAGAACCTGCTTCAAATCACCATGACCACACTTACATCCATCACTAGCTTCATGCAGAGCTTTTATTAGCAGCATCACTCCCATACTGGCTCCACAGCTGTTCAGGTAGTCAGAACCAGCGTATAATGTACAGGAATTAAGTCCTGTTCCTGCAGAATTACAGCCTGTTTGTGACGGTGTTTAAGGCTTGCAATCTCTGCATGCTTTTATATGTGCTGATTCAATTGCATGTGAACATTCGAGAATTAAGTTATGTAACTTGACATTTACCATAAGCTGTCAGTCTGTGAGACGGATCCCTCCCAGATTTTCCACAAAAAAATGGAAATACAATTAAAAAATAAAGAGTATTCCTAATAACAGTCATTACACACTTTGTTGGTAAAAAGACACAGTTGATGCTTCACAGTGCATTTAAAATTTGCATTTGAAGGGAAATAAAGACAAAGCCTAAAAGAAGTGGTGTTAATGAAACAGATGAATGCTCTTTTTTCTCAGCTACTCTGTTCGTCTAAGTGAGCAGCACTCTGCTCGCAAATGGGCGCTTCTTGAAAGTCATCCAGGGCGGGATAAATTTCTGGCAAAAGAAAAAGCAAGCCTTCATGATCGACGAGTATTTTTCTTCGACTAAAGGGAAAGCACTCATGCATCTCGGTGATTTAAATATTTAAATAAGATGGCAACTACTAAATAGGAAAGAAGATAAATCTAGCAATAGTCATGCGTTAATATCTAAGCCCTCCTGATTATTATATTAAAGATGGTAATGTACAAGAGTAATTACAGCTGTTTGTGGTTGAAGATTATTTTGCTATCTGCATACTGAGTGTTTATTAAGAACAACTCAAAAATGTACAAGCAGAGATCTACTGACATTTGTGAGCAGTACTGGATTCAAAAATGGCAAAATGTGTCTAGCAGATAATACACAGGCCATCGCAGGTTTGGGGACCGCTTGTTTTTTTTTTTTAATCTTCCAAGTAATATTTCTTTTTTTCATTGTTACATTTCAGTGAAGTAAGAAAAAATCTAATGGTTTTCTTAGCACTTTAGTGCTAATGTGCTAATCCCTTCAGTATATTTACCTTAATCGCTCAGCTTCATGTTCATCCTCTCTTCTTACAAAGGGCCAGCTTTGCCTAAATAGTGGTTTGAGAGTTTTATTTTCCACACCATTTTTAAAAGAGTAAATTGAAACTCTTTTGGCCCAAAGGTGCACTGATGAATGCTTGCAGTTTCTGTGAAGAAAAATCCTTTGAAAAAGCTTTTGATTTAATTTAGCAAGTTATTTTGCGGCAAAGAAAACGTACTGATTTTTATAGCTTGTTGACCTTAAACTTTGAGTGCAGCAGAAAATATAAGCATGTCTTTATGATGCACTTGACTTGAAAATCCAACCGATTGTCAAGCTAATAGGACAAAAACCATTTACAGTATTCATTATTACGGTCTTTAACATTCAAGCATTTTCAAAATTGGCCCATATCTCTGGGTCTCGCACCAAGCAGCGGGTCTATTGAGTTCTCTAATGATGTTCGCCCCATGAATGTTCAGTATTTGTCCTGGAAGGCTGCAGTTTGGGCTTTTTTCAGACACGGCACGATCCTGCAGTGATGGTCTTGCTTTTGCCTCATTGTTTTCTCGCAGAATGCATAATAGCTCCATTGTGGTGGTGAAAGAACAAGTCGTGTGTTTGTTTTTGGACTGTATAAACAGCCCCAGATGCATAAAACTCTTGGCTGATGTTGTGTTTTGTGTGTGTGTGTGTGTGTGTGTGTGTGTGTGATTATTTCATAAAGCTGCCTAGTGAGAGATAAATACTACCTCTTAAAAAGAGGAAAATGATGGGTGTGTTTCTGTATGATGTTTCAGAGAGAGAGGCACTGAAAGCACTCTTTCCAGATACACTGCAGCTCCTCCAGTCTTTCTGATAATGAAAAGATGAGCTGAGGAGAGGCAGGCAGCTGCCAAGAACTGAAGCCAGTGGAATTTTCTAGGTTTCACTTTAGGTCATTGTTCTCCACAAAGACCCTCACAGGCGAAGCACCTACACCACAGCCATGCTCCACTTATATAATAACAGGAGATAAAGGACAAGCCTGAGAATCGACAGTGTCTTGGCAAGGCACGCAAAAATGAGGGATTACCCACAAATGTGGTATTTGACTCTCATAAACTCCAAGATTAGCTCTGAAGTCATGCATTGACTCGTATTCCTTTGGGAGCCTGTCACAGAATAGCAAGAAGGAAATGATAATCGCCCCACTTGGTAAAGTACTGTATGCTTAAGCTGAGCCGTCAGTGGGTGTCACTCTCTGTGGTTTCTGATTCTGGCCTACGTGGAGGTTTTATTTAATACTTGCTTGGGTTTGTGTTCATAAAACTGCATCTTCGTCTTCTCCAAAAAGGGCTGAAGGAGTTGTGATAAAACTGCTATTATAATAAAAGAGAAAGAAGCCAAAAGTCTGTTATCTTGAGAATGTTTTTTGTTATAATTTGTTTTTTCTTTTCTTTTCGTCAAATCAAAGCAAAAGCAAGACACTAGTTTTACATTTACAAAAACTGCATGATTAATTCTAAAGAAAGGTTGGAAATGGTCATGTAAAATGAAAATGAACTTTTAGCACCTAAAATAACACTTGTTTATAAGCGGACCTCAAGGAGAGAAATATAAAATGCAAGACAAATGTAGGCTCTGAGCCCTTTTAATCTTTAAAGTATTTCTGAGTCAGTTAAGTAGTAGAAGAGTTTTTGAAGGAGGGATTGCTACAGTCTGTATTACGTTTTATCACATAGATGCCAGAATCTGTGCTCCTCATCTCACTTTCCGTGTGCCTGTGTGAGTGTGTGTGTGTGTGTGTAAAATGTACAGTCCAAAACACCTTTTTGTCTCTGTCAAGAATTATATTTTTAGGCCTGTCCACATTCCTGCCTGCTCGTACGCCAGCCTCCCGAGAGCCCGCTCTCATATCACGCTCTGACTCATCAGAAAAGTGGCAGAGTGGAACCTGGGAGAGCTCCCGCTGCACTTTCTCTCCTGACTGGAGAGTCTGCTGAAAATACGCTGTTGCTGGAAATACAGACTCTCCTGTCGGCAGTGGGATGATAACCGGGGTGCCTCTCTCCGTACATGCACACAGAACTGCTGACATGAGTCAGCTTACTGAAAGAAGGAAGAAACAATGGACAGAATAAGAAAAGACTGCAGGTGGTCTGCAGGTGGGAATATTGATGCTATGCAGTGCGTGGTCTTGACACATATTTATACATTTAAAGGAGGCCTGTGCTTACACAACTAGTGTTATAAAACTGAATCAACCAACTGATCATTTTTGTCCATTGAAAACCTCACAGACAAACCCACACACACACACACACATACACACACACACACACACACATACAGACACATATATAGATAGATGGAAGGAAGGATAGATGGATGGATGGACAGATAGATAGATACTGTGACCCCTCCCCCTTTTTGAGGTTAGCATGTTAGCATGACCTCACACCTGCATGCCTATATGTGGTAGACTGCGAGTGGGAAATATCCAACTTCTAAGGGTGTTATGGCCTGCACTAGTGCAACGTTGTTAGATCGGTGCCTCACACACTAACAAGTGCAGGTTATGAATTCATCTGGCCAGGACAGAGAGTACAATCCCTTCTGTCCTAAAATAGTGTTTCTGGGTCGTGAGTTGGCGCTGCAGGAGAGCGTGAGGGAAGCCTTTTTGAGCCGAAGCCCGATTCCTCTTCCCTCGTCGGTGTGAGTGGGTACAGCAGTAATAGTGCGGCGCATGCACCCTGCGTATACCCTTTATAGCGCGGCGCATGCACCCTTCGTGTACCCTTTATAGTGCGGCGCGTGCACCCTTCGTGTACCCTTTATAGTGCGGCGCATGCACCCTGCGTATACCCTTTATAGTGCGGCGCGTGCACCCTTCGTGTACCCTTTATAGTGCGGCGCGTGCACCCTGCGTATACCCTTTATAGTGCGGCGCGTGCACCCTGCGTATACCCTTTATAGTGCAGCGCATGCACCCTTCGTATACCCTTTATAGTGCGGCGCGTGCACCCTTCGTGTACCCTTTATAGCGTGGCGCATGCACCCTGCGTAGGTAACTAGGCAACAGTGTTGTGAAGGCATGCCAGCTGCTGAGCTGCTGGTGGGAATCTCCACAAGCTGAGTAGAAAAACCCAAGGTGCACTAATACATGGATGTTTCTGAGAAAACTCTTTTCACACATGCTCCTAACGGCAGCACGCAGGTCCCCGTTGAGCTTACAGCACTGAATTCGTCGCCATATGGCCAACATTGCAGGCCATCGCTCTTCTATATTCGGAGACTTAGTCGTGTAGCTGTTCTTACACATATGTGAATGTACATGGCAAGTAAATGACAGAACAGTATTTTGGCAAGTGAAAAGAAATTGACAGATGTAGATAATATGGCTAATGTTTCTCATTTTTTAAGTAGTTCAGAAGAATATTATGACACGGTACTGACAGATTACTGTCCTGAAAGAAGTCAGATATTCTGTAGTGTAGTATACTCATTTCACCTGATTAGATCACTTTGTATCAATTAAGAAATATTTTAAGAAATGATATATCTTATATACTGCAGTCTAGTTAGTATTCTCCTGTGTGCTATGTCTCCTTCAGTGTTGCTGGATAACGAACCCCTGTTTGTATTTAAACTTAACCCGAAATGCAATACTGCTGTCATTTTGTTTGGAAGTAATTTCAATTCTTCAAATGGCCCATGAAAAAAGACCCAATCAAAATTCCTTATTTCTATATGAGCTCTCTTATTGAACGTCTGGAATTTCTGCAAATGTCACTGACTGTGAGTACAGATTTCTGTGAACACAGATTTCTGATTAAGCTTGGCAGTACTTGGAGAATCACTAAAAATTCTATACACATGGTAAACTATTTGTAATATGTCTGTTATGAGCTTCAGTTAAAGCATGGGGTGTATTTTACAAGCTTTAGATGTCCATGTTTAATCTAGATCTAAAACTGTTCATGCATAATACCATTAGCTCCGTGTTAATATGCTTTTAGAATACTACAGGTGAACCATTATGAATTAATATTATGGAGGTAGTGTGCTTTTCCTCATTTTTGACTGGGTTTTGATATGTATGGTCTGAATTGAGAGACTTCCTCTAGTAGTCACGGTTTGCCACTGGAATATAAGGATATGGAACGCAGAGCCCACATTCAGAAACACGGAGAGCCTCTGACTGATGATGTTACAGTAACCTGGTTCTTCAGAAGGCCTCCTGGGCGTCGGAGGCTGTTAGACAGACCCTTCAGACTTTCTGAAATCACGTATAGCCGCTCTGTCCCGCAACCCTGCAGATGTTTACTCAGTCTGAGGTCTTTTGCGCCATAGAATTGTTTTTCTCATACAGCCAGTTTGCACAGTTTTGCTGAAAATACTACTTTGTGTCCATGATGCATACTGATAGTTCAAAAAAGGTTACCAAAATGAAAGAGAATGAAAATGTGCATTATTTGATGAGAGCTTCTGGCAAAAAGTAATAAGCGCAGAATGTTTTGAAAAAAGGGGAAACTTTTGAAAGAGCTGCAGTGTTGCTCGCTGCCGTGCTTGACGGAATGTGACACCCACCAGCTACTCCCACCAGCAGAAGCAACTGTTTGTGCTATTGAGTTTTGTAGAAACACAATATCAGAGTGTATTAAATCGGGACGGCCGGTGTGCTGAGGCTTATGTGCAGCCTTTCCAAAGCAGAAAATGTTCCACCGACTCGTTTTAAGGTTTCAGTCACATGAGTTTCGCCCCTTATCCATTTACCATGTAAGTGTTTTAACACAATCCATATTTAACCCTTAAAAGAATTATTACTGACACTTTGCTCATTTTAATTGATTCATCACATAGCTGCATAAGGGAATACACTGAGTGTGATTTCAGTATTTACAAATTTGAAGCTGTACCATTTTTGTATTATTTCTGTGCCAAGAAGTGAAGAAGCATGGCATTAAATTTCAAACTTTAGCTGGAACACTTGCTGTGCACTCGCTGTCTCCCAGGAAATCATCAGCCAGCGACATGATTGAAAAAAAACTATAATTATTCAGTTGGAAGTTTTTTAATAATGTGCCAAATAATACTATTGAAAATAGAATGATTGTAAATATGTGTCATGTAGTGGAAGAAAAGCAAACATAAAGTTATATTTGCAGTCACAAACATTTTTATAAAGTAAAAGGTCTAACACTATTCTGTACTTGGTTTTTCAGCAAATTGCCAGCTGTCACGTCCAGCAATATTCAGAGTTATGCTTTAAATTAAAGGATTTCCTAAATGATTCAGTTAACACTACAAATATGAGGCAAAATGTGTTGTGTGCATAAATATATTTTAATAAATATATTTCTACATTCTAGAAGGGCCAGCTAGCGCCTGCTGAAACATGTGACATGTGCTGGTGGTTAACAGATGAGAGATGCTGAAACCTGGAGTGAAGTGGTTGGTAAACAACTATAAACATGTCGCAAAAGAAGTCTAAGGCAGGTGTGGCCAACCAGTCAGAGACCAAGAGCCACATTTTTTACTGTGTTACCGCAAAGAGCCACATCATACACATGGGCAC
>JBBJLS010106101.1:0-19500 GCA_037577275.1 Bryconaethiops microstoma
CAATGTGATTTTCTGGATTTTTTTTTTCTCATTTTGTCTGTCATAGTTGAGGTTTACCTATGATGAAAATTACAGGCATCTCTCATCTTTTTAAGTGGGAGAACTTGCACAACTGGTGTCTGACTAAATACATTTTTGCCGCACTGTAGGTCTTTCAGAATAAATAACAGAAATCTATATCAACATTTATAAAAGTTTATTCCAACAAATTTCAGCTGTCATTAAGGCTACTTTCATGTGTTTCACCCCAGAAAGTAGGATGACATTGGACGCTGATTGGAATAAGCCTTAAAATTATTTATGAAATTTAATGTCAGTTGTCATATAAGTAAAGTACAGCAAAGGTGTTCCGTCCACTCAGCATTCAGCACCACCGGTATACTGATAACCGCCTGACGATGACTCTATATATATTACTTACAGCCGGCTCATATAAGATAGCATTGTGTACTTATTTATTTATTTATTTATTTATTGATTGATTGTTCTGATTATTTTTGCTTCCACTGTCACACTGGATAGTGGAAAGCTTTGTGCAACTTGCAGCCTGCACAGATGTTTCTTCATGCAAAGTTGGGTTTAGTAGGAGTCCACATTGCAAGGACAAGTAATTAAACAACACCACCAACATATATAAACATGATCTATTTCTCGGGCAAGTACATTTGGTCAGTTAATCATATTGGTTAGGCCTTTTTCCATAAAAATAAACTATTTCTTTGAACCTTTCCTGTGTTAAAGATGTGTGGAGTGTATCACTCCTGGGAGAAAGATATCGGGTGGTGAGTTGCAAAGCTCAGATAACAAGGAATCTCTGATCATGTAGCAAAATGTGTCAAGAGAGAAGTCACACACACTCGGGTCAATCTGGGTCAGCGTCGCATGCCTACTAACCCCTGAAGAAAATAGACCTGCCTCGACCCTCGCTGACTCAGCCTAAGCTGCCCATAGATGTTTGTATTTAAAAGCAGTTGTGTTTGGAATTAGAGGTTGAATATTGGCAGCACTTGTGCTCTGGTACATAATTTAATATGGTATAAAAGAACTAGACCAAAACAACTGTCATAATCAATGATTTTTGTCCTGGTCCTGTCCTGTACCAGTGCCATGGCCTGGCATGCGCATTCAGATGTCTGTGTTTAATCTACAGAGGCCAAAAATGTTCAAATGCAATATTGTTAGCACTAACACACTACTAATATCCCATAAGGGCACTAGCAGAAGATAGCACTTTGGACCAATTTGACCACGTATGGCCCAAACTAAAGGTCTCTAAGAACCACCATTCGCCAACATTAGCGGCCAAAAAAATGACCAATTATGTTCCAAGATGCATTCTGGTCTAGATTCGCCCTTGCCAACAGGATGTTATTTTACACATTATTACTATACACATTATTATTTTTTGTGAGGGGTTGGATTTATCATCACAAATATGATTTCTATTTAAGGCTGTATCACAATATTTCCCACTATTCTTATGATGATACCCCCAAAAAATACTAGTAATAATAGTGGAAAAATATTGTGATTCAAATTTGAGTCTGTATCACCCATCCTTCCCAGTGAGTCGTGTTCCTTGGTGAAGAAACAGGTTTCACGTCCACAGTGACATAAACACGCCATGTCCTAGCACTTCTTGTACCTTCAGAATGTCTTATTTAGCAGCCGTCTCACGGCAGAGGTTCAGATGCGATGTATAAAGTCAAAGTAGAGTCAGAGGCATGAATGATGTCCATATCTTGAGCTAGAGGTTTCAGAACTGTGTGAAGATTTACATCTTAGGAGCCATGATTGAGTTCATATGGACTGCTGGCGTCATTCATGTGGTGTTGTGTGACCACTGAACAGCTGGATGATGTCCTTTAGAGTCCAGAGCATGTGATGAATGCATGAGATGGTCCCACAATGTGCTTTCAGGAGAAGGAGTGAAAAAGTGTGCATGTTCCAGGGCACTTCTATTAGTCAACTGATTTTACATTTAAATTTGTTGTTAGGAAAGAGATTTTTGATGTCTGGTAAACCTAGTTTATACCTCACCAATTAGCATTATGCAAACTTCATGCCCATGCTTCTTTGTCTTGATGGCTATATGAGCATCCAAAACTAAAGAAACAAATGTCAAACACACAACATGTCTGGACTGACTGACTTTATTCTTTGCCAGACTATTGCTTTAATAGAATAAGATGCTGATTTCAGTTACAAAAGTGAAGCCTGAATCCAACCCAAACTTGCAGACCTGGCCCAAGCCCCTCTTGAGCCCAAACCCCTAATCGCTCACACATAGAAACAACAGAGATGTAAATTGTTTTTCTTAATTTTGCTTTGTTACTAAGCACTGTGTTGAGATAAACTAGTAATTACACATTTGTAATTTATTCTCAGTATTTATTTATTTTTAGTGCATTTGGTGGAATTACTGGCAGGGAACAGCATCCACTGTGCAATTATTATTCTTAAAGAAATAGCTCACATTTAGACAATTTTCCTCTTTCTAGTAGACCGACAGCTTTCCACTATCATTATTCTGTTTCAATATGGTTCAAAGCAGTTTTGGCAATGCATTTTTACAGAAACGATTTGCGTGACCATTGACTTCTAGTGTTTGTTAGCAATGCTAGCCTTGTAGCTCTATTTAGACACTAGGAAACATCTGGGGAAAGTGGGAAATTGTGTACGTTTCATATTTAGCATGCTAGAAAGGATTCATGGTGCTCCGAACCATTTTTGGTTGCTAGTGAACTTCTCAATGACATTGTTTAAGGGAACCATTTTGGTAAATGAGACGTATGAAGAACCTTTCGAAGAACATTTTAAGACCCTGCATTTTATAAATGTTCTTGGAAGAATACTTAAATTCATAAAGAAGCTTTAAGGGAACCATTATCATTAATGAGATGTGGGAGGGTGAAGGACCTTTCAAAGAATGTTTGAAGAGCCTACACTTCATAAAGGTTCTTAGAATAACTCTTCATTTCATAAAGAAGCTTTAAACTATGCCACGGTTCTTTACAAAAACGGTTCTCTTGTGGCATTTCTCAAAGAAATCTTGGCAGTACCTCTTTTGTTTAAGAATGTAACACTGTAACACTAGAACTAGGAGTTAGACTCATGCTCTCTCTTGTTCACGTTCACACACACACACACACACACACACACACACACACACACACACAGACCAGCTGTTCGTCCACTACCAGCCAGCCCGTACTCACACACTCACTCTAACCTGTGAACGCTTCCAAGAAGGCCATTTCCAAGCCAAAAGTGATGTTTCCTAGAAAAGCACTCAGTGCTGGGTAAAAGATGGAGGCTGGTTGGAGCTCAGAACAGATGTAACTTCTAATAAACCCTGCAAGGTGATCCTGATTTGCCTGACAGGTTGTTAATTGCTGGGCTTACCCAGCTAAACAGGATGTGCTTGGAACAGAAAAGTGAGTGCAGCCCGTGTGAAATTCTCAGTGATCAGAATATTCACTTTAGGTCACAGGATGTCAGTGTTTCAGTGGTTTCACCTCCTTTTGACAGACAAGATGCTTATACACACAAATACAAGGTCTTTTTCCACATGAAGGACACTTACATACACACACACTAGCGTACACACTCATAACCAGGTCTGGTCTGAAAAGATGAAAGGACAGAAGGAAGGATGAGATGAAATATAAACCATCTTAATCTCTATATTTAGTCTGTTTCCATTCATTCCAACCACCAATCCAGACCGCAAACAATCACAAGCAAGATTCTTAGGTTTACTTTGCAGCAACTAACCGTGAGAATGCATCACACCAGACTGACGTAACCAACATTTCCTTATGTACACTTCAAAATTGGGCAAACATATTTAGAAATTCAATACTAGTCTATACTTATAAAGATCTGGCTTCCTGGACTTGGATTAAGTCTGGTGTTGGACTAAACTGCAGTTACAGTAGTGATTCATGGTTTACAGTGTTTTTGATTGGTTATAATTTTACAAACAAGTAAACAAACAAACAAACAAGCAAATAACAACAAGAAGACACTGTTATGAACACCAAGGACCAAGGAGTGTATTAGTAAAATATGATTTCAACAAATATAAACTATGTAAAACAGTCTAAAACCGGTGTTAGTTCTTCTACATGCTCACTGTTTGCTCCTATTTCACTTGGCACACCGTTGTTCGGTCGCTCTCTGGACCCCCTCCACTTGTGGGCGGAGACTATCCTGAAAGTTCTTCCGTGTTTCAAAGTTTTTTTTGTTTGTTTCTAAGACCTAAAATAAAAGAAATTTGGGCATTCTTGTTCTTTATGGGTATTTGCGTGTGATTCCATCTTTAAAACTCTAGTAGTGGTTATTATTATTATTACTTGTTTTTTAAAAAGACAATAACTTTGGTTCTATGTGACATAGGAACACCAAATCAGGGGAACATCCATATAGGAAGTTAATATGACTACTATTTAAAATTTGTTGCGCTTGGAGCATGGATCTGTGCCACTCGCATTCTAAGGGTTAAAGAAAGGAGATTTGTGAGGAACTTCTACATAAAGATTCAATACCATTTTTTTCTTAAGCCCAGAACCATTTAGGAATGTAGAATAAACAGTTTCATTCAAAACCTACCAATCTGATCTCATGTATTACATATAATAACATCACTTTAATAAATGTCAGTTGTTTTTTTGGTTATGCACTTGACTTATTCCTTGTTAGTATTCTGCATTTCCATTTCTTCGGTCAGGTCCAGGCACAGAACTATTTTCCCATGCTTTACAACATCTAAATCACAAGGACACCCGGTGGGAATTAGTTCAAGATTTGCAATCTGAGTGATCCTCCACCCTGTCACCATTCTCTCTCTCTCTCTCTCTCTCTAATAATCTGGGAGTGAGTCTGTAGCTTCCTGTGATGATGAAGTATCATTGTTAGAGGAAGGCGAGGAAGTGGTACGACCTCTAGGGATGTCGGAATGTTTACAACTTGGGTGCATCTCAAAACTGACAGGACAAGACAAAGTGCAAGACGTATTAGCAAAGCCCTGCAATCACACTGTCTGAGTCATGCATCAGGACACCGGAAAACAGGTCGATTTATGAGAATTTGGATCTGAAGCAAGGAAAACCCTAAATTGTGCAAAGCAGGGGGGGCTCCAGGAGCGAGGCTGGGAAGTGATATTCTATGGTGTTATTTGGAGGATTTATCACTTCAAAAAAACCCTTTTTGCACCATAACTTATTATTATTCTGAGTCAATCTATCCTGAAACATAGCCGGCTGTACATTAAAATTTTCACAGCTTCTCAAGTTAGATATGGACATTTTTCTCATTCTTCTACTTGAAATCCACTCAAATGAAGCAAGGGAGGATTCCCAACCCTACCCAGGGTTGACACTCATTTAACCAATCCACTACTTTCTATTTCTTCGGTCTACCACTACCTTCCATTTTTTCAGTCAAATCAACACCCCAGACCCAGACAAAACCGGGTAAAAAAAAACTGGCATACTCAGTTATGCACCACCACATCAGTCCTGCCACAACTGATTCCAAACATTTTAGTGTAAAAACATATGGGCCACTTATGATGATTCAGTATGTTGTTTCTCTTCAGTGGATTTTATGCTGACCCAGACTGACCTGAGTGTGTCTGTAACATCTGACGTCTCTCTGGACATATTGCTACATAGTCAGAGACTTCAAAAGTCTCTGTTATCGTCTCTGATACCTGTTACCCACAACATGTTTAACCCCAGAGAAACAGATGATTGGGTCCACATGACTTTATCTCTGACTTATTAAAAAAAAGATAATATGCTGAAAATTTGTTCAGTTTTCCACTAACCTCAAATGCAGCTGAATGGCTAAGACAGTGCTCCAAGTTTGCTTCATCAGTCTTTGCTTTGAAACTATGAGCTGACAAACAATAGGACATCCTGATCAGACATTTTTCCATTGGACATATAAAGGCTTTAAACACCTCTGACCCATCGAGGCATGGGCTCCATAAGACCTCTGAAGATGTGCTTTGGTATCTGCAGAAAGACATTAGCTGCAGATCCTTTAAGTTCTGCCAGCTGAGAGGTGGGGCCCTTCAAGTTACGGATCAAACTGACTTGTTAAGTGTAAAGTGGCTATTTTTGTCGCTCTTGAACACACCACTGCACACCACGCAGTGTGAACAGTGTGAAATTGTTCTAAGCATTTAACCCATTTTCCCGAGTGAAGCAGTGGGTAGCCAGCTATGCAGCCCCTGGGGAGCAGTGTGTTGGGACGGTACCTTGCTCAAGGGTACCTCAGTGATGCCACTGGCAGGCTTGGGATTTGAACCCACGAATTTCCGATCACCGGCTGCCCCCGGGGGTTAGGGGCAACATTTTTCCCAGCACTTCTCACACATGCTCGTTTGGATTGAGATGTATTTTTTCAGTAATCTGTGTTATCATAGCTCCGTGGGATCAAATCAAATGGGCTAGCTTTCACTCCATCAATGTGCTTTGGACACCCATGAACCTCCTACCTTGGACCATTTTTGGTACGGACTAACTGACAGACAGGGAACACCCCACAAGACCAGCTGTTTAGGAGATGCTCCGACCAAGTTTTATAACCACCACATTTTCCCCCTTTTGCTTGCTCATTTTACCTGATTATAACACATCAGCATGTGCTCCCGATACTCATTAGGCCTTATCTTAAAGCCGAGAGGGCCCTGAGGGTTCCTTTCTGTGTTCAGCTATGCAAAGGCACGTGCAGATTGTTGAAATGAGCTGCTTTAAGGCTCGTTGCTATCTTCGCTTTGATATCCATCACCTAATACATTTTAACCACCATGTGGGAGTGACTGGCCCCACAAGCTTGTTCGGTTCTACACTCACTACTTTTCACTTTAAGTTCAGATACACACAGCCAGAGCACACTGACATTTCAAACAAAATGAACTGCTACAGCAAGGACTCAAAGGGTTGAGCAAACACACTCTTATTTTAACACCACAGTACAGCAGAGGTGGACAGACGCTCGTTTTAAAGATATAAGTCATAACTCTGTTTTACCAAATGCAGTGCTTCTCCATTCTTTGTCCTTGTCCCATTTAACTCATTACAGTATGAACAGTCAGACCACATGCTGACTGTGGTACAACATGTGGACTATGATACAACATGTATAAGCTTCAGTTTTATATAATATTTAAGGCAACTTTAGTAACGCTATAGACATACTTTAACTTTGTATGTGCATTATTGCTCTGTCCTAACCTACTCCTACCTCATGCCTATGCAACAACGAATCAGATATCATAAACCAGTCAAATAAAACATTTATTTAGATGCTTAAACATTAACTGTCTTGCCACAGCCCACAAAATGAATATTGCTGCAGGAAAGCACCATGCACGTCAGCATTGTTATTGCACATCTCCATTTTTACCAATATGGCAACCTAGCAGTTTTGCTTTGCTGTGCATATGATGATATCATCAACAATCCAGTACGTTTTATAAATATTTATGGAGAACCCTTGAGACATCACTATAGGAGAAGAGGAGATTACAAAACATGAACAGATACATTTTTTGCACGTCCAATAAGGGTTAACTGTTGCCTCAAGATGTTGTTGTTTATATGATCACCACAGGACCCACAGTGTTTCATGTGTCTGAAGCCTCTGATGGCTGAAGGGATCCATTACTCCAGGATCAAACCCTCCGCCACCCACCATCGCACCAGAACCCATTACCCCAGCAGGCCATTTCCAGCATAAATCAGCCCGAATTCGTCTGAAAATGTCAGGCCTTGTCGCAAATGTCAACTCATGCACTTCATAACTGGTTACAACGGAGCCGCCAGCTTGCTGTTTGGTAGAAACAACGGCCCTGGAGAATGTGCAGAAACAAGGAACGGATGTCTGGCAATGAGGGAAGAATGTACAATTTCATGGCCTGTTTCCCGCCGTGTCAACCTCAGTGGATCTCCAGACGTGAAGAGGAAGACACTGTGGAAGCCACACCAAAGCCCCTCTCGCATGCCGCCTCTGTAATTCCATTCACAATTAAGAGCTTTAATTAGTTGCGTCTTTTTATTTCATGCACAACGGCCGCAAAAACCTTTCTGACTTTCACACGGCCGAGCATACCCAGAATTCCCCGTTCGAGGCCGAGGGAACTGTCAACACTGCCAACCACAGCCTCTCTCACTGTCTCTTTTATCTGTCCACGACTCTCCAACCAGCCCCAAACATTCCTATCCAAACACCAGCCGAGCAAGTGTGTGATACAAATGTCAACTGAACCCTCGAAGGCTATCACACAATGAAACAGACTCTGTTAGCTGGAGCAGGGATTGCTTTAAAGGAATAAATTCAGTATTAAAGGAATAGTTCAGCAGAAATTCAAATTTAACACTTAAGAATTTTAGCAAAATCTGATTTCAACAAATGAAAATGGTGTAAAACAGTCTGAAACTGGTGTTTGCTCTCCTACACTCTCATTGTTTGCTGCTCTTCGGTCGGTGCAACTGGGCCGCTCTCCGGACCCCCTCCCTCCGCAGGTTTTCCCCACCCACTTGTGGGCAGAGACTATCCTGAAAGTTCTCCCAGGTTCAAAGATCTTGTGTTTTTTGTTTTTTTTTACTTGTTTCTAAGTCCTAAAATAAAAGAAATGTGGGTATTTTTATATGACGTCATTTTTTTAAAACCCCAGTAGTGGTTATTATTATTACATGTGTTTTAAATGACAGCAACTTTGATTCTACGTGACACAGGAACACCAAACAAAACTCAGCATGATGTCTGACACCTCCAGCATCAACACAAAACAGGGGAACTTCCACATAAGGAGTTGTTTGGCCATATGACGACTTTGTTGTGCTTTTTGTGTGGATTTGGGCTGCTCACATTCTGAGGGTTAACCACAATTCTAAAAATATTCAGTTGATCAGCCAAGCTTGGCTAGAGCTAACAAAAATAAAAAGTTACATTTGAGAAGTTCAAGGTCATGAAACGTCTGGAAATATCAAAAGCATTTCATTTTAGAATGTTGTATTCAGTCATTTACCAATCCTAACACAGTTGTAAAATCATAAAAACACAACTAAGCCACAGAAAAAGAAAAAGGAAAACCCACTGACTCTCTCACTCTACTGCGTATTCTTCCGCTGCATGCAACCAAACTAGTTCGCCCAAGTACCAGGCTAGCGATGTAAGATGAGTGGGAGTGGGAGTGAGCGTCGTAAGCTCAAAACATTGTATATCGAGACTGTTGTACCCCGAGGACCCCAGGTACACACCTAACCTGGGGATAAAATTGAGAAAAAATGGAAAAAATTGTTTTAATTTTAGCATTAATTTTAGCATTAATTGGATTTTAGCTTCCAATTAATTGTCAGCTTAGCACATTTTACCTCAATTGAGCAGCTATGCTGTATATAGAAACCAAAAAGATTCAGTATCAACTGGTATCATTTGGCCTAAGCTTTTATTCAAAGTGGCAAAATTTTTGCATCATAGATGTTGATAGTATTAGGAGTCTTGCCCAATGTGTTTTATAGGGTGATAGTGGCCTCGTGGGTTTGAACCCCCACTTTCTACCATTGTGTCCTTCAGCAAGACACTCAGTGTCTCCAGGGTGACTGTCCCTGTAACTAATGATTGTAAGTCGCTCTGAATAAGTGTGTCAGCCAAATGCCCCCTTTACTGGTGTAGTGCGTTTTGTTGCCCAGTTGTAAGACCCGGAATGGAGGAGGACTCCCAATCCAGGAGTTCCATCAGACCAATCAGGCAGAGATCACCATCACCTGAGTTCTAACTCCTTTTGGATATATATAGACCCAGTCTTCCTCCAGACTATGCGAAGTATTCTAGTTCTGCCTAGTTGCCAAGCCTTGTATTTGGGTTTTGCCTTGATCGTGTTTTGACCCCGCTCTGTTTTTTGGACTACCCGTTTTTGCCTTGCCCCTTCATATTGGACTATTGGATTTACGTTTTTTTGACTCTGGATTTGGACTTTGGTTTTTGCCCCTGGTTTTTCAGACGTCGGATCTGCTCATTGGTTTTTTGCCCGGTTTTGACTTTTGCTAAGGACTTTGGTTTTTCCCCTTTTTGCTCTAACGGACTTTGCATTTTTCTTTAAATAAAAGATACGTCATCCTGCATTTGGATCCGTTTCTGGCATCATTACAATGCTATTGTCACGTCGGGGCTTGGCTCGCCCAGGCAGAAGGCACAAATGCAGACTTCTTGCATGTCTTTCTTTTTCTTTATTTAAAAAAAACAGAGAAAACAAAGGGCACGATGGCCAAAAACACGAACACAAGAAGCCTGAACGACAACCAAACTTTAAGAGTAGTGTGAGGGCAAACAGACAACTGAGAACTAAAAACAGGGACAATAAATACACAGAACTAAACTGAACACAGCGGAAACAACTTTGGTCTCATCCCTGACAGCTGAGAAGCCTCACTGCCAGAGATGAGACCACAAAAAAGCCCTATAGTACAAACACAATATCAAAAAAAAAATGTGTGACAGTTATATAATAAGTTTATTTTCTTTTGATATTGTGTTTGTAATGTAATAATAATAATAATAAGAAGAAGAAGAAGAAGAAAAAAAAATTATAATAAGAAAAAAAAATAAGAAGAAGAAGAAAACTTTATTAGCACCGTTTATACAAGAAATGCAGCTCTAAGTGCTTTACAATGACAAAAGGCATAAAAAGACAGAAAATAATATGGGAACATAAAAACAAATGACAAAGTACAAAAAGTATGAAAAATAAAACCCACCGAATAATTATCTAAAATAAAGTTAAAGAGAAATTTTAGAAGTCATTACAATCAAGTAAAACAGAGCATTTTAAAAGAAACACAGCAGTGTGTCAGTGCAAAACAAAGTGCAAAAAGTGTTTTAGCCCTGCATCAGAAAAGCCACTGCTCGTTAAAGCTTAAACATAGAGCTGCTACTTTGTTTAGGTTTGTGTAAAATGGAAAAACACTGCACTGGAGCTTCAAACAGGACTTCAGGGATGAACTGAAAGACACGCATTTAGCCGCTCCGCTCTCTCGGTTCACTAGTATTTGAGAGCTGGGAGAGGGAATGACAGGTGTGTAAATTTGCAGGACTGATGAGAAGGCCGCGGCCCTTTCACCTCTTCAAACACAGTCCCATCTGCACAGGCTTCTCACTGCCATGACACATAGCTCTCTCTCTCTCTCTTTCTCTCTCTCTTACTCTCACTCTCTCTGTCTCTTTCTCTCTGTCTCTTTCTCTCTCTCTCTCTGCCTCTATATCTCTCTTTCTCTCTCTCTCTCTCTCTCTCTGTCTCTTTCTCTCTCTCTCTCTCTCTGCCTCTCTCTCTCTCTCTCTCTCTCTTTCTCTCTTTGTCTTAGTGGTTCTTCAGTTTAGGTCTGAATGTGTTTTACTGAAAATGACGCTGGAATTTCCGCAATAAACCTGATTCAAGTGCGGTCAGCGATTTCAGCTAGCCACACTGACTTGCTGAAACTGAAAAGTTATTTCCTTGACATCCAATGCATCAAATAAAAATAAGGTTTTTTTCATCAGAAGTCTTCAAGATCTTTTCAAATCTAGTTAGAAGTGTAATAGACCACTGGTCAGTCTATATGCGAGAACCTAAGTGATGCTGAATGGCAGATGGAAGACCTTGAAAGTCAATGGCAGTGGCTTCATGTTGGGATTATCTTGTTCCATGTTGGCTTCATGGTAGGTTAGGGCATATATAGGGTGTATTTAAAATACTGGTTGAATACTGGGGAGTTCTTTTCATTCATTTCATGATTTAGATCCGTGAAGGACTGTGTCACATTCTAACTCACTGAATGCCTACCTTTCATTTGACCTGATGGGCGAACGGAGAAAAATACACTCGACACACAAAAGAAGCCTAAAAGACAAGGCACAAAAACAGCAAACATTATCCTTCTATTCCATTGAAAACAACAGAAAAAAGAAGCTCCAGTCCACAAAAACAGCAACCATTGTCACCCCGTCCCAAAATTGTCACCCCGTCTTTATTTTGAGTAGATGGTCTTTATTGTTAGTGTTATAAGGCTTGTTAATAAGCTAACAAGCTATTAAGCTAAAATGGAATGGCAGATGTGCTCTCTTAGAAAAGACATTCAATAATTCAAGCTTCTAAAGCAGCATGTGGCCTTGAAGTCAAGAGCTTGAGGAATTTCTGGAAGTTGAAGGAAACTTGAGCTTCTTTTCCAGCAGCTTCTAAGGTTGGTGGCCATAAGAACTGAGTAACGAAGGCAGTTTCTCTGTAAAAGTAGATGCTCTGGATCAGAATCAACAACCCAGCAAGAGCTTTTCTAACTCAGCTCTACCTGTCATCACTCTAACACACTGGTGGCGGTCCAAAAAAACTATACACACACACACACACACACAGACTTTCACCCTCCTTTCCACAAATGCCCATTTGTGTTGGAGGTCCTGGCAGGCAGTGATCAATCAGCTCTTTTGTTTTGTTTTTTTTGTTTCAGAGATCATCTCAGCTTCATAAGACATTTACCATCACTTCCCTTGGTATTTTAAAATTATGACACTTTTTCTAATTCTGTTTGTGAGATAGGAGTTCACCTTCACATTTTAGTATCATTTAATCTGTGTTTAATTTCATTCTGTTACTTTACTGACATCTTTGCTTTGGGTCTGGTCCCACTTGTGTCACATGCACGAGTCACGTGGCACGCGCGGGACATCGGAAATGAACGTGTCACAGGGTATAAAAACAGGATGTGGAGACTTCCTTTCTACTCAGTCACTGTGTTCTACTCTCTGTCCCTCAGATGCTCGATCGCCAATTCGTGAGTACTCACCCTTTCACTCTGCATGTTTGTGAACGCGGATTCTGGTGAGAATCTCAACTCGTAGTTCAGAGCATTCATATATCAAAGCGCGTGAAAATCCAGCCTCTTCGCGTCAATCCGCTTCTGGGCTTATCCTTCACGCTACACGGGCTTTACTTCCTGTTCAGGTACGTTCTCGCTCACTCTCGTCTGTGACAGAATGACCGAGTCGGTAAACGTAAGCCCAGCGGATTGGGTCACGCTGGTCTCGCTTGTGAATCGGCAGGGAGAAGAGATTGAGAAGCTGCAGCAGGAGGTGCTCGGGCTGCATCAGCAGGTCGCCTTTCTGCAGCAAGTGCAGTCTCTGACACCTGCCGAGGAGCCGGCGGCTCAGCCGGCCGCCCCGCCCACCTCACCTCCTCCTCCTGCACTCACCAATGCTAGACCAAAGATTTCACTCCAAGAAAAGTGGAACGGGGTAGACGGGAAGTGTGATGCTTTACTAACCACATTATCTCTAATTTTCGAGTTCCAACAGGAAAACTATCCCTCGGACCGAAGCCGCATCGCGCTTCTCGTCTCCCTGCTCACCGGACAGGCAGCTGAGTGGGCTGCAGCCGTCTTGAAGTCGGAATCAGACGCATGCTACTGCTACTCCGGCTTTCCAGCACCCTGATAGTGAGGTGGAGGTTGCCTCTCGACTCTACCATCTGAGGCAGGGGGACTGTCCGGTGACTAATTATACAGCAGAGTTTTGCACTCTCGAAGTTCAGACCAACTGGGGCGACTCTACTCTCCGGACGGCCTTTTACGAGGGGCTGGCCTCTCGCTTCAAAGACCAACTAGCCGGACAAGAGCTGCCTGACACCCTGGTCCAATTCTGTCTGCGTATCAACCAACGTCTCAGCCCTCGTCCGAAGGATGCTCCTCGTACCCTGCCGCCACCTCCTCCGGTGCCCTCCCGACTCACGGAAGCGGAACAGATGCTACTGCGAAGGCCTTTGTGCCTACTGTGCCTCCTCCACACACCATTGTGCAGTCTGTCCGCTCCGTCCGGGAAACGGTCAATCCAGGTGAGTAGGGGGGGTTCTCGCCTGGAATCACTGTTCACGCCACCTTTCATCTATCCTCAGAGCCAACCGTTTCCCGCCTCATTATCCCGGCTAACATCCAGCTCAGCCACAAACAGGTCAGTGTCGACACTTTTGTTGATTCAGGAGCTGCCGGCAACTTCATTGACCGCTCTTTTGCTGAAGCGCTGGGTGTTACACTAGAGGCATTATCCCAGCCGGTCACTATCACTGCAGTCAACGGTTGGCCCCTTCAACTCAATCCCATCACTCATCAGACCACTCCTCTCCAAATCACTATCGATGACCACTCTAAATCAATTCAATTCCTTGTGACTCGCCTCTCCTCACCTCCTCTTAACCTGGGTTTTCCTTGGCTATCTCTGCACGATCCTCTCATCTCCTGGTCCCGTCAACGAATTATGCAATGGGGACCGACCTGTCCTGAGCTATGTCTGGCGGCACCGGGTGGGACGTGTTCAGGGGAGCCCGAAGACCCGGAAGTCGATGCTGGTACCATTGCAGAGGCTTATCGAGACCTTAATGAGGTCTTCAGCAAGAAAAAAGCTGTGGAACTACCACCTCACTGCCCATATAACTTGAAAATAGACCTCCTCCCTGGAACGGTGCCACCCCGCGGCCACTTTTACTCCCTAACATGAGAGGAACAACAAGCCATGGAGGAGTATGTCGCTGTGGGTCTCCGCAATGGAACCCTTTGCCCCTCATCATCACCTGCAGTCGCGGGGTTCTTCTTCGTGAAGAAGAAGGACGGAGGACTTCGCCCCTGCGTCGACTACCGGGGCCTCAATAAAATCACGGTAAAGAACCATCATCCGCTCCCTCTCACCAACACCGCCCTGGATGCTCTCTCTGTGAGAGAGCACTGGACCTGTGAAGCGCTTACAACCTGGTCCGCATCAGAGAGGGCGACGAGTGGAAGACAGCTTTCATCACTCCCACCGGCCACTATGAGACGCTGGTTATGCCGTTCGACTTGTGCAACAGTCCGGCAGCGTTTCAACAGTTTATCAATGACGTCTTCCGCGACATGCTGGGTAGGTGGGTCTTCGTCTACCTGGATGATATTCTTATCTACTCGAAGACCCAGCAAGAACACGTCCAGCATGTCCGAGCAGTCTTAAAGAGGTTGCTGGCCGATCGACTGTTCTGTAAGCTGGAGAAATGCACTTTCCACCAGCGCTCCACCACCTTCCTAGGATTTGTCATATCCCCACAGGGGGTGGCCATGGATCCCCAGAAGCTGGCGGCTGTGCGTAGTTGGCCTCTATCCGCTACCCTCAAACAGCTCCAATGCTTTATCCGGGGCTTCAGGTCGGTCGCAGCACCTCTGACCGCTCTCACCAGACCCTCCCGAACCAACTTCCAACTCACCCCTGAAGCCATCACTGCTTTTCACCAACTCCGCACTGCCTTCTCATCAGGCCCCATTCTCATCCACCCTGACTCTGCCAAGCCGTTCGTTGTGGAAGTGGATGCCTCCAATGTGGGCATAGGAGCCGTCCTTTCCCAACGAGGTCCAGACCACAAATTACATTCCTGTGGTTATTTCTCCAGGAAATTTACCCCCACTCAGCAGCGATACGGGGTTGGGGACCTTGAGCTGCTGGCCATCAAGTGGGCCCTGGAGGAATGGCGTCACTGGCTCCAGGGCGGCAGTAACCCATTCATTGTCTGGACTGACCATCAGAATCTTATCGGCATCCAGCAGGCGAAACAGTTAAATCCTCGCCAGGCGCGGTGGGCACTGTTCTTTGAACAGTTCAATTTCACCATCTCCTACTGACTGGGGTCGAAAAACACCAAGGCCGATGCCCTCTCCCGCCAACACCAAAAGGAGAGCCCCCGGTCGGAGCCCGCGCCTGTGATTCCACCCAGGTTAATTGTTTTGCCCCTCCGGTGGGAGTTGGAGGATCGAGTGCGTCAGGGGCAGATCTTGGAGCCCCCTTTGGCAGAAAAACTCCCTGGACGTCTCTTCGTCCCCACCAGCCTTCGCTCTGACACCCTGCTCTGGGCACACTCTTTTGCCGTCGCTGGCCGGTGCAATGCACCCTCACTCTCCTACAGCGAGCCTTCTGGTGGCCGAAAATGGCCGAAGACGTACGAAGTTACGTTCAGGCTTGTGCGGTGTGCGCCAGGGCCAAGACCACCAACCAACCCAGCACCGGTGAATTACAGCCACTCCGTCCCTGGTCGCACATCGCACTGGACTTTGTCACCGGTCTACCAGAGTCCAAGGGACACAATACCATATTTACCATCATCGATCGTTTCTCCAAGACCGTGCACCTGATCGCACTCCCTGGGCTCCCCTCAGCTAAAACCATCGCAGAACTCATTCTCCAAAATGTAGTCCGTTTGCATGGGTTCCCCAGGGACATCGTCTCAGACAGAGGGCACAGCCAGGTTCTGGAAGGCCTTCTGCCATCTGATCAGGGCTACCAGCAGCCTATCCTCCGGCTACCATCCCCAAAACCAACGGTCAGACAAAGCGGGCCAACCAACAACTGGAGCACTTTCTGAGATACTTCGTCGCAGACCGTCAGCGCTCCTGGGCTGACTACCTCATCTGGGCTGAGTTGTCACACAACCTTATGACGTCCTCCGCCACCGGTTTCAGCCCTTTTGAGGTATGTTATGGCTTTCAACCTCCGATGTTCGAACATCAGAAACTGGAGATTGATATGCCCTCGGCCCAACAGTTGGTCCACCGGTGTCGGCGGCTTTGGACCCAAGCAAAAGCCTCCATCATCAAGACCAACAGACGCTGCATCCAGCAACACTGCCACCGACACCCCCCGGGACGACTGTTCCATGTAGATGACAGGGTCTGGCTTTCAACTCAGCATCTCCACCTCCATACCAAATCACGAAAGCTGTCACCCTGGTTCATCGGACCCTACCGTATCACCCACAGGATAAACCCTGTCACCTTCCAGCTTCAGCTGCCTGCCTGCCTCAGAATCCACCCGGGCTTCCACGCGTCCGAGCTCAAGCCCTTCATCACCTCACCTCTGGCACCGACATCCCCGGACCCTCCCCCGCCTAGGATCATTGACAGTGGTCCTGTCTACACCGTCCGGCGGATCCTTGACTCGCGACTCCACGGTCGTGGCACGGACAGTACCTAGTCAACTGGGAAGGCTACGGCCCGGAGGAACGGTCTTGGGTCCCCGGTCGCTTCATCTTGGATCCATCTCTCATCCAGGACTACCGTCGTCGGGTGTCCTCCCAACCAGGTCCGTCTGGAGACAGTCCTGGGGGGGGGGGGGGTACTGTCACATGCACGAGTCACGTGGCATGCACGGGACGTCAGAAATGAGCATGTCACAGGGTATAGAAACAGGATGTGGAGACTTCCTCTCTACTCGGTCATTGAGTTATACTCTGTCCCTCGGAATGCCTATTCGCCAATTCGTGAGTACTCACCCTTTCACCCTTTCACCCTTTGCATGTTTGTGAATGCGGATTCCGGTGGGAATCTCAACTCCAGCCTCTTCACGTCAATCCGAGTCTGGGCTTATCCTTCACGCTACATGGGCTCTACTTCCTGCTCAGGTACGTTCTCGCTCACTCTCGTCTGTGACAACTTGAGGTTTATTGTTAATTGTTTTATTGTTTTAAAAAAGTGAAGAACACTTATTTTTATTTGTTTACTGATTTTCAGAATTTCTGCCCTATTTAGTAATCTCCAGTTCCACCCACTAGCCAGGACACCCCCAATCACACAACACCGCCAACACTGGGAGGGTGAAGGTCCTGTGAAGGTCCACCACATCTTCTCAAACTGCTGCTAATACAACGTCATTGTACAGCTCAACATGTTTGAAGAAGACATACGTGAACAGGAGGGGGAGGGTCATCCAACCCACCCAGAAAAAGCAAAACTGTCTTTTATTCCCAGCCACAGAAGGTAGAGGCATCACCAAGGATCTAATTTATGATCTTGCATGATAGAACCGGTTTTATGAGTAAAAGCTGAAGCTGTAGGAGTGAACACAACACCAGTACTTACACTTTGACTATTAGATCCGTCCAGGGGGGGCAGAGTCATATTTTAAGGGTCATTATAGAGCTTGGGGGAGAGAAAGAAAGAAAGAGAGAGAAGAATGAGAGAGAGAGAGGAGATGGGGAGCGAAGAGAGAGAGAGAGAGAGAGAGAGAGAGAGAGAGAGAGAGAGAGAGAGAGAGAGCGAAAAGACAGAGAGATGGAGAGGGTGTGAGAGAGACTGAGGGTGAAACAAGAGAGAGAAAGAGAAAGAGAAGGAGAGAGAGATAGAGAGGAGTTGGGGAGAGGAGAGAAAGTCGTTAAATGGTATTTTGGGTATTGTTAAAATAAACTGAGCTCAGATTCAGACAATAATAGAGCTCAGTGTTCAGCTCTAATGTTATGATCTGGGGGCTGAAACACTTTTTCACCTCTTCACTGTGGGCTGAAGTCAGAAGACCTTCAGAGTCTGGTGGGATCAAAGCTCAGGGTTTGACTGCGCTCAGTATAAATTATTAGCCAATCACAGCGCGGGAGGCGGGGCTGGCCGGAATACGGGTGGGGAAAGAAGTTCGGGGGATGTAGACTAGTGCACTCTCGGCTGCCTGGCAAGTCTGAGGCTTGGGAATTTTGGGATTTGGGATTTTTGGGATTTGGGATTTTTAGTTTGATCTGAAGGGGAAACCTGGCGGAACTGGTGTTTAACTGCGTGGGTTAATGTTCTTCTCTCTGGATTAACTCCCTCCATCATGCTGTAGAGTTTTCAAGAACAAGGAGTTTGGCATCTTCAGTCAGACCATCAGAGAAGAAGGTATGGTCCTGCTCGTCTGTTTGGTTGATTGTTTGGTGTGATTGGCAGGTTTTTGTTTGTTTGTTTTTATTTTTTTCTCATGCCTCCTGAGGTCATGTGTGTGTGTGTGTGTGTGTGTGAGAGAGAGAGAGCGAGAGAGAGAGAGTGAGTGTGTATATATATATGATTGTGTGTGTGTGTGTGTGTGTGTGTGTGTGTGTGTGTGAGAAAGGGAGAGAGTGTGTATGTGTGCGTGTGTCTGTGTGTCTGTGTGTATGTGTGTGTGAGTCCCTCTGTATATGTGTGTATGTATGTGTATGTGTGTGTGTGTGTGTGTGTGTATACAGTAATGCTGTTTGTTTAACTCCTCAGGTCTGAATGGCTTGGTGAGGGTCAGTGAGGCGGATCCTGCTCCATCATGCGCGCGGCCTGTGGAGAGTTTCCTGTCCTCGCGCTCCTCACGCTCCTGGCGGAGGCACGGTGGAGCGGCGCGTGTCCCGCATCGTGCGCGTGCTACGTGCCCACAGAGGTTCACTGCACCTTCCGCTACCTGAGCACCATGCCTAACGGAATCCAGCCAGCTGTGGAGAGAATTAACCTGGGGTGAGACGCACTGACACACACACATACACACACATACAGACAGACACACACACACACACATTCTCTCTCTGATATTCTCTCTCTCTTTCTCTCTCTCTCTCTCACACACACATACAATCACACACACACTCTCTCTCTCTCTCACTTTCTCTCTCTCTCACACGCGCGCGCACACACACACACACACACACACACACACATTCTCTCTCTGACTTTCTCTCTTTCTCTC
>JBBJLS010106199.1:0-19486 GCA_037577275.1 Bryconaethiops microstoma
GCCCGGGGAGCAGTGTGTGGGGACGGTACCTTGCTCAAGGGTACCTCAGCCGTGACACTAGCAGTTGGGATTTGAACGCCAATCCTCTGATTACAGGGCCAATGCCCTAACCACTAGGCCATCGAGCTGCCTATTTAATTCTCTAGCATACCTGATTTACTTTTTTGATTTAGATTAGATTAATTTGAAGAATTTAATTTAAGGCCCTGAGGTGCTTTAAAAATAGAAGTTGTTAAGCATGCTGACAAACATAAATACTTTGTATTGTATTATATTGAACTTTTACTGGCCAGCCACATAGGTTTAACTCTGAGCTGTCTGAATCCTATACTGAATATGATTCCCAGTGAGAGAATCTATATCGTTTATACATTACCATGCAACAAAAAGTCACCCCTCATACATGTTTTGTTTCAAAAGAGTCAGCCTTGCTTGTATTTTTAATTTTGTCTTGAACAGTGTTTGTTTGTTAAGCCACACAGTGACCTATGTATGAATCATTCAAGCAGAACTTAAGTACTGAACCAGTGAAGAAACAGGTGCAGATGATTCCAGATGATCGGGTGGTGATCACTATACTTGTGGTGCTGAATGCTGAGTGGTTAGAACACCTTTATCAAAGCATCTTGTATCTTAAGGCACTTTGCAGTAAAACATTTGTTCCCAATCTACTCTATGCTAAAGAAAAGACAGTTTTACTGGCAGAAAATAGTATTTTAGTGCAATACTTCCTCACAATTGGTCCAGCATTTTTATTTTGTAGCCTTTTCCGGTTGTCTATAACTTTATCTCAAATTTCCTTATCTTTTATTTTCATTTCAGTAGCTTTCCTTCCGATTCACAGTCTGACCAATGGTGCTTGAATTAAGGGGTCTTTTTTATCCAGGAAACATGAGGCTGGTGTGACTTCTCTGGTTTTCACCTCTTCACTGTGCTTTGATTGGCAGGTACTCAGAGAGCACCATCAGCACCTTGGAGATGATGGACGAGGACGACAAGATCAACCTGGAGCTGATCGTAGCGCTTATCCGCCACATCGTGTTGAACGAAGACGTGAGTGTGTGTGTGTGAGTGTGTGTGAGTGTGTGTGAGTGTGTGTGAGTGTGTGTGAGTGTGTGTGAGTGTGTGTGAGTGTGTGTGTGTGTGAGTGTGTGAGTGTGTGTGTGTGTGTGTGTGTGTGCGCGCGAGTGCGTGCGAGTGCGTGCGTGCGAGCGAGTGCGTGCGTGCGAGTGCGTGCGAGTGTTTGAAATAATGACACTTTTCTTGGATTGCATGACAACCTCGGTTCATCAGAATACCCAGGAACTCACCTGGAGCTGTGAATGTTTACCCTGTCAGAAACACTGTGATTGGTTAGAGGCTCATTTGGATATTGGAGAGACTGTAATCGCCATGACTATTAACGGACGAAGTATTGTGCAGCTGTAGTTTGGTTAGATTAATCAAAAAATAGTAGACAGATCAATTGTGTAAATTGTGAGCTGTGGCTGTGGAGAGTATGTGAGAGAACAAGAGTGTGTGTGATGAGTATGAGACTGTGAGTGTATGAGAGATACACCTGTGTGTGTGAGTGTGTGTGTGAGAGCACGTGGTAGCTGATTTGGCAGACACTGAGACAGATGGCTCTGCGTTTTCAGGCTCTAATAAAGCAGAAACTAGCTGGCATGAGCTGGGTGCTAATCGGCCTGCTTAACACATGCTCTTCTCTTCCTCCTCTCTTCCCTTCATTCTAATCTCCTCTGTCTTTCATTCGTCTTCCATTTCCACTCCTCTTATTCACTTCTTTCTCTGCTTTTCCTTTTACTTTTCTCTTCCTCTGCTCTTCCTCTTCCTCACTTCTCCCTTTCCTCTTCTGATTCCCTTACTCTTTTGTTCTCTGCTCTTTCTCTTTCTTCTCTTTTCCACTTTTCTTATCTTCTTTCCCCTTTCTTTTCTTCTATTACTGTTTTTTCCTCTGTTTTTCCTCTCCTCTCCCTCTCTTTTCTCTTCTGCCTCCCTTCCTCTTTTATCTCCTCTTTCTCTTTTCTTATTTTCTTCTTCACCACTTGCTCTCTTCCTCTTCTATTCCTTTTCTGTTCCCCTTTTTATTTTTTTCTGTCTTCTTCTCTTGTCTCATTTTTTTCTTCACTTCCTGTCTCCTTCATCCTTCTGTCTTCTCTCTCTCTCTCTCTCTCTCTCTTTCTCTCTCTCCCTCCCCCCTTTAACTGCTGATGAATGGCAGACCAGCGTTGAACTGGAGCGAATTTCATGTCCTACGATTTTTTTTGCTGCTCAGCGAGGTTTGTTCTGACGTCACTCTGCCCTTTTATGTAGAAATGTATTTTTGTGTATATGTCACATGATTGTGTCAGAGTGTGTGTGATCTCCAGGATCAAAGAGATGGGAGAGAGGGAGAGTGAGGGTGAGGGCAAGGGAAAGAGGCTGCATTGATTCTGACTCTTTTGTGTCCACCATGCAGTAGCTCACTTTGATGTTGGTCATCGTGACTTTGGGATACTCCAACTGCACAGACCCCCAGGGACTAAAGGACAATAACAATATAAAATATACACTCAAAATAAAACTCTCCAGAAAATACTCTGAAACTACTCTGTCATAAATACACTGTTAATTAAACAAAATGCTGTTGTCAGTAAGAGAGGTGAATATAAATACTATAGATAAATAAATTAAATTAAAATATTGTAGTTTAATAATTAACACAAATAATAGTTTAGAGTTCTCCAGTGGTGACATAAATGGTGATACTGCACGTAAGACTACTGCACATAATAAACTATTTCATATAGGTAATGACATAAGTAGTGATATTGCACATAATAAAGATATTGCATGTAATGATAATGATTTAAAGCACAATAATTGCTCATCTGAGTATTAGCGGGTTTATTGCATAGATTATTGTGTGGGTGTGTGATGAGTGCTATACAGTCTGTAACTCTAAACTAGAAAGTGCCCCTGTTTAGTCCGTGGAGCTTGTAAATAGACGTAGAGTATAGATACAAGGTAGATGGACCTAAAGAAGTTGCTCTGTATGAGGCATATTTGGGAACATGCATGTTATGAGGCATTAAACTGCTTCCAGTAATCTGCATTCAGAATAGGTTTTGTGGTGTGTGAGCATTTACTTAATAGACTGCAGACCTAAAGAATGGACCTGTAAGATGAGAAGAGCTAGTTAGAGTCTGTGGAACATGAAACAAGGCTTTTAAACATCCAAGCAGCCACACACCACCACTGTATTATGTGTACAAACTTCAGAGCGAATCCCCAGGCTGTTTGGTTTCAGATGCTTGCAGCAAGAGCCTAATGATGTTGCTTATTTGGCCTGTACAGACTATTCTTGTCCCATAAAACCTAACTGGAATAAATGATTAGCAGCAAACAAACAACAAAGAGAGTGTCTGAATTTAAGTTGTTCAATTCAAGTAATAAAAAAGGAATGATGGTGGTAAAGCAGAACAATCAAATTTACACAGTTTCCCCCTTTTCCCATGTGTACACTTAGAAATTAAGGGGACTAAAGGACTTATGAGCAGTGGAACCTCCTGAAGAAACAAATCTGTTTCCATATTATTGTTTCAGTGGTCTGGTTTCTTGGGAAATACATTTTTTTTTATTTCCCAAAGTTGTGTACATGATTTTGGCCAGAAAGCATGCTTCAGAAGTGACATAAATAGGCAGAAATAGAGGAATACAGAGACAAAGGGCAACGGATATACAGTTTGCCCTAAGCACCTTTTCAGGGTGATGATACGAAAATCATAGTGCTTTTTCTTTGACACTTTTTATAAGCCACTAATGACAGGGTGTCTAGGTGATCTTGTCTGTGGGCAGAACGGAGTTGCTTTAGGCTCTTACAGAACACTCTGTGAGAAGCTTCTTGAACCTCGAGGTCAAAACTTCTGCGTTGCACAGCAAGTCACTGTGATTATGTCCACTGCAGACGTGTGCACGTGTGCGCGCACATGGATTAAAGTTTTCCGTCGCTATGATGGATTTCCGTCAACTAAGTGCACTAAAGGTTAATAATGAGATTGACGCAGATTCAAAGATAAAAAATTTGATAACCTCTAAGAAAGGCATCTGTAGTGTAAATAGAGCACTGGTGCATGCAAAGGAATGTGGGTGCGAGAGCAGAAGAGAGTCTAGTTTACCCTGTTCACTTTAGATCCTCTGACCGTGTTGTATTAGCTCTTTACTGTATGTGTTTCCGTCATTACTGATTGTAAGTACCGAGTTCATATGGCGCTCTTGTGCTATTTCTGTTTATTTTCAGAAAGACGCTAGATCAGTCTATATTCTGCTAATAACGGTAGCTAAAGCTAAAGAGAGAACGGTAGCTAAAGCTAAAGGGATGAACTGTTCATGGCTGGGCTGTATATTCAGGCACTTTGCTCTTGTTTAAGGATTGTGTTCAGATGAGCTAAACTTACTTGACTCCTGAACCTGTTGAATAATTACAAATCATTGTTCTAGATTTACATAAGCATTAGCCCATCTAGCATCTGTTTAACATAAGCCCAGTAGTAATGTCTTCCTTTATTTGTTACAGAACCTTACATCATACATGTGCAAGTTTAAATGAGCATTAAACATCGTGACTGACATCGTGACTGACATCCCACAGCGAGTGTTGTCCTCCTGCAGCAGATCTATACAGTTTTGGGGAGCATGCCCCCTTCTCCACAACTGGAATAAAACATATTTATGATTGGAAGGCTGTGGTGTCATGAAGTGTCTGATTCGCTAATAGTAGCTAAAAAATGTCGGAAAACAGTGGAGAAAACCTATTGCTTAAATAGATAAAGAAGCCAAAACTCTTCAGGGCAGTGGCTCCGGTGTCACAAGTGCTGCAGAGCTTATGCTCTGTTTAAAATAAATGAATAACAACAAATGAATAATGGAATGATGCTCTAAATTTCCCGTATTTTGGGTCGGGATCTTGGGAAAAATCCCTTATTTTCTGTGTTGAAAATTGCCAGGCATGCCTAAAATAGATTTGAGGATCACTCTTCATAAGCAACAGTCTGCGGTAAACGTGGCTATATAAATAGTCCGTAAAGCCATTTTTTACAGGACATGGGCCCTTCGATTTGCATCACTCGCGCATCAATTTGCTTTCGGTTTTGCCATCATGGATGCGCTTCTGTTGAAGGAAGGCACAGATGTGTCGGACATCGACAGACGGTAAAGAATAAGTGGAGATGGGCTTGGCTAAATGAGATGGACGATAATGGCAAGCCATTTGGTTCATGGTGCAAAAAGATGAAAATGGCAGGTGTGTGCTTTTGTGTGGTATCTCAGCTAGGGGCTTGGGGGATAATGGACAACACAGCGGTAAAAATTTATGCATGGCCGAGGTGGTGTGGGCCCGTGACACGGAGCATTTGGTTGAAAAAAAAGAACCAAAAATTTCAGTCTTTTTTTGTGTGTTTTTTTTGCTTTAATCCATGCGCACGTTTGTGTGTGCACGTGCATCAGCTAAAACATTAAAACCAATGACAGGTTAAGAGCGTTGAAGATTTCACTACAGTAGCACCTGTCAAAGGGCAGGATATGTATGTCAGTTTTTGAGCGTAATGTGTTGGAAGTGGGAAAAATGGGTGAACATAAGTATCTGAGTGTCTGACAAGGGCCAGATTGTGCTGGGTAGATGACTGGATCAGAACATCTCCAAAACAGTCAGTCTTGTGGGAAGAAGGTGAGGTGACAGAGGCTACACCATATGGACAAAATATCAGCATTGCAATTAAACTGCTACATATTGTTCCAAAGGCTACATTTACATCCCCCCCAGTCCATGCAGCCACAGTGGGGAAGGTGTGATGCTCTAGAAAGTGTTCTGCCAGGATCTGCTGCTGGTGCAGAGCAACAGCACATTTAGAGGTCTTGAGTCCCTGCCTGGATGTGTCAAATCTGCTTTTGGAAGCATGAGGGGGACCTACATAATGTTAAGAAGGTGGTTTTAATGTTATGGCAGATCTGTGTAGGTGCTGGTTCACTGACCAGAGAGAAAGACGGAAGCAAGATGATGAGTAATAAGACCAAAAGAAAGAGAAGAAAAACCAGAAAGGAGGAGGGATGCAGAAAAATGCAGGGGAGTACAGTAAAGAGAAACAAAGTGGAATGGGGATAGAAAGGGATGGAGAAGAAGAAAAGAGAGAGAGAGAGAGAGAAAAAAAAAAGAAAGACTGGAAGAATAGGAGAATGAGAGAGAGTGAAGTGTGTAAGGTCAGATGTGGGTGAGTGCTCTGATGGTCGGTAATGGTCACAGTGGCAGGCCGTTTGATATTCAGTAAAGTCGCTAATTAAAGCCCCTTCTGATCTTCTGTGTAATTTCATGGCCCGGAGTCTTAATGAACCAATCAGCACGCTTGCATTGCCAACAGATGGGCCACAACATAACAGCATGTCATAAACTCTGTCACGGCCAATCAGCTTTTGACTCTTTTCTGTCTGTCCCTCTTTCAAACAAATACAGACACACATACGTTATATGTATATATGGTCTAATCAAAAGCCTACATTATTTAAACACACAAAAGATTTGCACTCATGGTCAGGGGATATTTGACTTTTGAATTGCGTGAAATTGTACAGTGATACTGTCACGTGCGGTGCATACCCGTGCGGATTTCCATTTCCCAAATATAGCTTTATTTTCAAAAGGAAAAGCAAAATGGCACGAGGGCCAAAACTCTTCTCAAAACCCACGCAAAGTACAGGTATACACCAGGGGAAGGTGAGGGGAATGTGAGGGTGGACTGACAACCCAACCATGACTTCAAGCACTCTTTATACAATGTGCACGAACCCAGAAACCAATCATCACCTACATACTGTCATCACTAAATCCCCGGCTGACTGGAAACCATTTCTGATAATCCGGCCAGAGAACTCCCACACCTGTGCCCCATTTTATAGTCCTCATAGTTCACGTAATGGCGGCCTCTAGTGGCCACAACCCGGGGATGTCACAGTACTCTCCTGTCCTCAGTCGGGGCCCCAACAGCAAAAGAGCACCAGAGACCTCATCCTTTTCCACCGACTCAGGAGCCAAAGTGCTCAGATCAGGCGTTCAAGCCTGCTGTCTCATTGCTGGCTGGGGAGCTAGCTCATCTGCTAGCTTAGCAGCTGGGGTAGACCAGAACCTTGGGTCCGGCGTCGGGGCCAGAGCTGGAGACAGAAGAGCACTGGGGACCTCTTCCTTTTCCCCCGACTGAGCCAAAGTGCTCAGAGTGGGCTTTCGTGCCCACTGTCTCCTCACTTGCTGTGGACCTAGCTCATCTGCTAGCTTAGTGTGTATACGGTAGCTTAGGGTGTGTGTGTGTGTGTGTGTGTATATATGTGTATGTGTGTGTGTGTGTGTGTGTGTGTATGTATATGTATATATATGTGTATGTGTATATATATGTATATGTGTATATATGTATATATAATGTGTGTGTGTGTGTGTGTGTGTATATATAACAACTAACATTCTTCTCATAATCAAAAAATATATAGTGAAAACAATGCTTAGAAATGCCCTTTTTTATTGTATAAACCCTAAATAACACCACAAATATGCTCCCAAAAGACTTACATTTAATTTCATTAAAGTTTAATACATCACCTTTTAAGAAAATGTAACCCATATCTGTACTGTACACTGTACACTGAACTGCTGTCTCCCAGTGCTAGAACGTAAAATACTAATGTTACCCCTATAGTGTCACGTATTCCCCTTTCTCCCTAATGAGGGCAGGTGCGAAGGCAGACATTCATCTTTAGATTTCTTTTATTTCTTAAACTTATCGAAAGGAAAGGGCACGAGGGCCAGTAAACACACTTTAAACAAAACCAAAAGGAGAACAGAGAAACACTTCCGAAACACAGCCAAGGTGATGAAGAATGATGGTGGACCGACAACTACGGTCCACCAAACTGAACTTAAATACCCTCTCAAACACTCTCGGAACGTAACCCCCGCGATAAGCTGTGATTTACTGTGCATATACAGTTACGTTCATAAATGTTTTGACAGAGACACAAGTTTTCTAATTTTGATTCTTTACATCGTCTCAATGAATTTTAAATGAAACAAAATGAAACACCTCAGAATTCATCCAGCTGCTTCTGTCCTGCGTCACATCATCAATAAACACTAGTGTCCCAGTGCCACTGGCAGCCATGCATGCCGAAGCCATCACACTGCTTCCCCCATGTTTTACAGATGATGTAGTATGTTTTGGATCATGAGCTGCTCCATGTCTTCTCCATACTTTTTTCTTGCCATCATTCTGATAGAGGCTGATTTTGGTTTCATTGGTCCAGAACTGTGCTGGAATCTAGTCTTTCTATTCTTGTGGCTTATGAGTGGCTTGCACCTTGCAGTAAACCCTCTGTGTTTGCTTTTATGAAGTTCTCTCTATATGGTAGACTTGGATATTGACAGGCCTATCTTCTGGAGTGTTCTTCACTTGGCTGCATGTTGTGAAGGGGTTTCTCTTCACCATGGTAATGATCCTGCGTTCATCCACCTCTTTTGTCCTCCGTGGACATCCAGGCCTTTTTGCGTTGTTGAGTTCACCAGTGCTTTCTTTCTTTCTCAGAATGTACCACACTGTAGATTTTGCCACTCCTAATATTCTGGCAATTTCCCGGATGGGTTTTTTCTGTTGTCGCAGCCTAAGGATGGCCTGTTTCACCTACATGGAGAGCTCTTTTGGCCGCATGTTTTGTGTTCATAGTAAAATCTTCCAAATGCATATGCTACGCCTGGAATCAACTCCAGACCTTTTATCTGCTTAATTGATTATGAAATAATGATGGAATCACGCACACCTGTCCATGAAATAGCTTTTGAGTCGATTATCCAATTAGTTTTTGTTCCCTTTAGAAAGAGGTTGGTCCACGTTAAAGAGGGGTGTAGAAGTGGATACCCTCACATTAAAGCTGAGAGTCTGCACTTTATGCATTTATATCCATTAATTTAGTATAATTTGAATGTTTGATTTGACAGGTAAAATAACAAAACGTGTGTCAGTGTCCAAATATATCTGTGTACGTATATATATATGTGTGTGTGTGTGTGTGTGTGTGTGTGTCTGTGTGTACATACATACATGTATGTATATATATATATGTATGTATGTATGTGTGTGTGTGTGCGCGTGTGCGCGTGCAAAGGGTTTAAACGTGCGTCATAAGTATCACAGTCCCCAAAGTGGAAGAGTGGGAGTAATTATCATTAATTAAGCATAATAGCTGGGACTTGTGCTCTTTTAATATCAGCACAGCTTCACAAGTCAGACAAATCTGGGTTATACACTGCTCTCATACTCTCTTTTCTCTCTCTCTTTCGTACGCACATTCCTGCTCTCTCGCTCTCTCTCTCTCTCTCTCTCTCTGTGTTTTCATTTAAATGTTCCATGTACCTTTTATGTTAACCCATTGATCCGTTAAATTTATGACCTGAGCCATGTGGGAACCTCTCAGATGTTATGCACAGTCACATCACAGAGGGAGACAATTGTGGCGTTTTTGAGGTTAAACACACACTTGTATTCCTTGCTGACTCTTTTGTTTCATGCCTTAAACTGAGGTGTGGAACTGAGAAATGTGGTGCAAATTTTGGTCGTGCATAACTGCATCATGCAGACACCAAAAGTGTTTACTATATGAGGGCTAAGAATTTTAGCCATCTGTTTTTTGATAAACACAAAGCTGGCAAAGAGAATAAAAGGCCATGGAGCGTGAAAAGAGATCAATAGCTCCCTTTGATCAATGGAAAGACAAATTAAGTGAAGAACAATTCAAAGCTCTTAAATTTGTTCCTTCTGTACGTTTGCACAAGATGTTGTACTTTTGAAGAGGCTCGAGTTCAACATTGGGACAGCATATCACTCTAACGTGGACGGAAGGCCATTGCTGCAGCCTATTGTTAATATGGTCCGCGTGAATTTAATCGAGAAAGGGAAAGCTGCTGAGTTTTGGAGTATTCTTTTCGATGAATCAGGGGACATTAACAGATGAGAACACGAAATCGTATACCTCGTGACCATTTCCAGCAAAAGTGAACATTCATCAGATTTTGGTTTAATTCATTTAGGTCTGACATGCTCTGCACAAGCCATTGTTGACAGAGTTGACCATATATTTATTGGCAATGGATTGGGTGATGAATGGAAAGCCAGACTGGTTTCTGTGTGTTCAGGTGGAGCAGCTGTTAATGTGGGAGTGTACAATGGTGTGGTTCCAAAGTTACGACGGGTAGTTGTACTTTGCACCGCACACACGCTGGAAAACTGTGCCAAGTATGCTGATAAATCCGATCAAGTGTCATCAATTTCAGGCATTGAAGAGATTTGTACTGAACGCTTTCACTGTTTCTTTTCAAACATGCTGGATATTGGCAGTGTCTTGCAACTGCTGACATCTGCTGTATTTCAGCATGACCATTTACCACTGGACAGTGTAAAGACAATTCAGTCTTTTACTGAAAACCAATGGCTGCTACAGTTTAACAGCACCCAGTCAAGTTAATGCATACAAACATGAAGATGCTAACATGGATCTGTTAGCATCTTTGATCTTACAGTTGACCGTGCATATTAGAGCAGAAACCAAGCAATGAAGTCCATGGAATTGTCTTCCGAGACCGGATTGTGTCAAGGTACAAGTCAAGGTACAAAATCCTCTGGTCTGATGAAACCAAACTTTTTGGCCTGAACTCGGAGCATGATGTCTGGAAAAAACAGGCACTGCTCATCACCTGGTGAACACTGTCCCCTACTGTGAAACGCGGTGGTGGCTGCATCATGCTATGGGGATGTTTTTTTGGCAGAAACTGGGTGACCGCTCCGCACAGAGGGTAAGATGACAGCAGCCAAATGTAGAGAGATTCTTCAAGAAAATCTGCTATGGAGTGATCTGTAACTCAGACTAAGGTGATGATTCATCTTCCAACACGACAGTGACCTGAAGCACACAGAACGTTGTTTTTTCTTGTCATTATCGGGGTATTGTGTGTAGATCTTTGAGAAAAAACAATACTCAGATCTATTTTAGAATAAGTCTGTAACATAACAAAATGTGGAGGAAGTGAAGGGGTGTGAATACTTTCTGGTGGCACTGTATACACAGACTATATTGCTATAGACATATATAGATATAGATAAATAGATACATAGATAGACAGAGGTAGTATTTCAGTACTGGTACGATATTGATGCTAAACATTTTTTGTGATTCTCAGCTGAGTATGACTGGTATAAATGATGAAACATATGGTCATAATTGCTATTTGATAGATATTCTTAATCCAGCAGCCTTTCATTGCCTGCTTTAAAAAAATTGTGTTTTGACTGCCCTCCCTTCTGTTTATGTTGTGTGTATGTGTGTGCGTGTGCATGCACTTGTTTGTGTGTTTACCTGGTGTTTTCTGTTTCAGGACGGAGCTATCCTGGTTTTTCTGCCTGGTTGGGACAACATCAGCAGCCTAAACGACCTGCTAATGGCTGACCAGATGTTTAGATCTGGTAAATCTGGTTTCTGCCATTCCTCTGTCGCTGCGTATTAGTGTCATATTTCATGGCTGATGAACCAAATCCAGGTGTGCTAGGTTGTGTTAATATTACAAAGCAAGATTTAATATGATTGTAGCCACTTTCAGCCATGCCCAAAAATTATTCTGTATTATTATTATTATTATTAGTAGTAGTAGTAGTAGTAGTAGTAGTAGTAGTCGTAGTAGTAGTATTTATAGTTATAGTAATAGTGATGGTTTTAAGATTGGTATTATTATTAGTAGTAGTAGTAGTAGTAGTAGTACTGTTATTGTCACTAGTTGCGATACTGTTATTAGTAGTAGTAGTAGTAGTTGTTTTTGTTGTATTATTAGTAGTAATAGTAGTAGTATGAATGTTGTGGTATTATTATTATTCTTTATTAGTAGTAGCAGTATTAATGTTCTTAATAGTAGTCGGATTATTATTGTTAGTGGTGTTGTATTATAATTATTATTAGTAGTAATACCTTTAATGTTAATAATTATAGTAGTAATAGTAGGACTGTCATGAGTAGTAGTGTTATTATTATGATTGATCATTAGTAGTAGTAGCAGTGTTATTATTATTATTAGTAGTAGTAGTAGTAGTAGTAATATTAGTTGTAGTAGTGTTGTTAATTATATTGTTAAAGTAGCGTTGTTGATAAAAAGAACAATAATATAAAATTACATTATACAGTTATATAAAACTGTTAGTAGTAGTATTGTCATTCTTATTATTTGTATTAGGCGTGTTAGTACTAGTATTGTTAATATTGCTTTTTTTTTTTTTTTAATTAAATAATAGATTACACTTCTCCTTAAAAGCCCATTTCAATTATCAGTACTGTGTCACCAGGGCCAGATTTGATGATAAAATGAGCACACATCTGTAACAGCATATTTTGGCCACTTACAAATGTGAAAAACAATCAAGGTGAAGAAAATTAGGGCTTGTAAAGTGAACTTACCTGCAGAGCAGGAGAAGCACCAAAGCCAGGATGGTCAGCTCCAGTTGTGAAAAGGGCCACAGTGCTCCTCAGTTTACCACCCAGCCCTGCTTTAACTTGCGCGGAAAATATTGAGAGCTAACAATTCCCTGAATGAGGTATAGAAGAATAAAATTTGCGGAATACAGTGCACTGCAACAATAGTTGGTTGTGGTGTAAGGTTCCTGTTTCAATAAAAAGAAGAAAAAGAAAAGTTTGGAATCCATGTTTTGCTTTGAAGCTTTGAGATTTGCCAACTCTAGAAGTCAGTAGTCACCAAAACTTATCTGTAAATTCACCCCCAACATTTCTCTCATTCTTCTCAAACTGCATCCAGCTGTTTATTAAGTTGCTGCAGACTTTTAGATGTGGTTTAGGACACCGTATGTCTTACTGTGAGCCATAAAAATGAACAAAACCCAGGCAGACACCAGGCTCTGTTTTCACATACTGCCTCAGGAACATGACTGTTTATCTAGAATCAGCTTTTGTGTCCCTGATCGTCATATTTACAAAACCATCTGCTCTAAGATTCCCTCACAACTATTTTATAAATGCAAGTATGTGTTTGAATGAAAACCAGTTCCCTGACTAATGCTGTGTTGTGTTTCTTTGTGTTTAGATAGGTTTATCATCATTCCATTGCACTCTCTGATGCCAACAGTCAGCCAGACACAGGTAAGTAGCTCTGCATAATCAGCATCACATCAGCATGACTGCGACCATTGGCTGACCCTGATTTGTAATACTGATGCATCAATTGCATTAAAGTACATCAAGCCAAGTGCTTCTTTAGACCAAACTGGTGTGACAGTGAGTGTGATGTGTAGAAGATCGTTGCTGTAGCCCTCAAAATATTATACAGACTTCAGTCTTGATAGGCAACAGCACCACTGTATCTCATTAACCCATAGAACATGAGCAGTCCGGGTCCATGCCTTCAGCCAAACAAATGGTAAATCATCGTCATATGGCAAAACAACTCCATCATATGGAAGTTCCCCCAGTTTGTGTTGATGGTTGAGGTGTCAGACGTCATACTGAACTTTGTTTGGTGTTCCTATGTCACACAGAATTTAAAAAACATGTAATAATAATAACTGCTATTGGGGTTTTTAAGGTGTTCACACAAATGAACATAAAGAACAAAAATGCCCAAATATATTTTATTTCAGGTCTTAGAAACAAATGAAAAAAACACAAGATCTTTAAACCTAGGAGGACTTTCAGGATATTCTCTGCCCACAAGTGGGTGGGGAAAACCTGCAGGCGGTTGAGCAGATCTTTATAACAATTGCTCCTGGAATTAAATGTAGATTAAATGAAAGAAATGGGAACAAATGTTTTACTGTGAGAGGCTGCAAAGTGCCTAAAGAAAAAGTAACCTAGATAAAGGAGTTCCAACCACTCATTCAGCACCACCAGTATTCTGATCACCGCGTGATCATCTGGAATCGTCTGCACCTGTTTCTTCACTGGTTCGGGTCTTCAGTTAGATGTGCTTTGATTCATACGTAGGTCAATGTGTGGCTTGACAAGCAAAAACAGGACACTGGTCAGGTTCAGGGACTGTACAGAAAATTAATGTCTTTGAAAGTCTTTTAGAAAGCCTAAAAAAATACAGGAAAGCCTGACCCTTCAGAAGCAAATTAGATGTTTACACAGTACTGCACACTTTTCTCCAAAAATTGAAAACATTTATCCATGATCAGTAACCATTAAAGGGCACTGTTCTAAGATTTCAAAAGAAATAGTCTGATGATGAACCCAAAGACTTATCGCCATTCCAGAATGGTATAAAATAATGTTGTTCTCGGCCGAATAATGAAACTGTTTTCTTTGATCAGGTCTTTAAAAGGCCGCCTACTGGTGTCCGGAAGATTGTGATCGCCACTAACATTGCAGAAACCAGGTAAATGTATCTTACAAACCGCCCCCCGCAACACCCCAAATGCTACACCACTTTTCCTGGAGCATTTTCAGTTGTAAAAAGCAGCTCTCGGCTCTGTCAGATACATGTGACCACACTTTGGTTCTGACACATTCTGGTTAATTACCATAATGGCACTGATTCCTCTGGCAAGCGCTGTCAGCGTTTTGGTTTTTAGCAGAACGACAAAAGCTCTCAATGCATGCTGATTAACCCCCAACTCCCAAACCAAGATCCACCATTGACAGCCAGCCAATGTCCTCAGTTCCTCATAGGTGCTTGGCCTTGCAGCGAAGTTTAGTCATATTTATTTATCTTTATTTATTTTGGCTCCTTTGGGCTGTAGCCAATGGCTCTGATTCCGAAATCCTCACTTGTCACTTGCGAATGAGCAAAACCCAACAGTTTCTTACTGTCCAGTGCCTGGGCTTTATTTATAACGGTGTATCTTTTTCTCAACCCTGTCCTGGATCCGTCTCTGTCTTGCACACCCCCGCCCTCAGTATCACTATAGATGATGTGGTGTACGTGATTGATGGAGGGAAGATTAAAGAGACGCACTTTGACACCCAGAACAACATCAGCGCCATGACAGCAGAGTGGGTGAGCTTAGCCAACGCCAAACAGAGGAAAGGACGAGCGGGCAGGTAACACAATCTCTCTCTCTCTCTCTCTCTCTCTCTCTCTATCTCTCTACCTTTCTCTCCTTCTCCTTCTTTCGGCTGTTTCTTGTGCTGTCTTGCTCACCCCACACCTCTGTTTCTCTCTTGCTCTCGCTCTCACTTCCTCTCTCTCTCTCTTTCTCTCTCTCACACTCACACACACACACTCACACTCACACACACACACTCAGACTCATGCTATATTTTGCCCCTCTTTCTTTCTCTGTCTGATTCACACACATGATATAGTTCAGCTTCTCCTATTCTCTTTTGTCCCCGTCCTTTTCTTTGTTTCTTTTACTCTTACTCTCACTCTCTATCTCTCTCTCTATCTCTCTCTCTAATTCTCTCTCTATCTCTCTCTCTAATTCTCTCCCTCTGCCTCCCTCTCTCCCATTTTCTCTGAAATTCTCACCCTTGCCTCCCTTTCTCCCTTTTCTTGCTCTGCTGATCTCTTTTTGGCTGTATTATTGCATCTCCCTCTTTTATGCTTTCTCTCTGTTTCTTTCCTTCAGTCTTGCTCACTCTCTTGCTCTATTTTTCTATCTCTTTTTTTTTCTTCTATTTGCTCTCTCTGTCTATCACCCGTTTCCCTCCTTTTTTCCTCTTTCTCTGTCTCTCCCTCTCTGTTATTTCTCTGCTCTCCTTCCCTCCACACTCCCCAGTCTAATTTCTCACTCCATTCATGTCGCCTCATGCTGAATGTCTTTTTTGAGTAATCGCGCCCAATTGAGATTTTCTCAGGTCAGACCTTTTGCTGAATTGCAGTAGAATGTAAATGCGTTTCATTCAATTTTCTGCACTCGGCGTCTGTGCCAGACTTTCTTATTTCACATTATCCATTTTATTCTGGTTGATCCTGCCCAGAATTCCTGGCTTGTGCTGCAAAGTAATGAATATGTGACCACTGCTCTCCAGCTGCTCTAATATTTTTTCTATTCTGTCTGACCCCTGATTGCTCTTTAACACATTTTCTTTTTCTATGACCAACCTCTCTCTCGTTTTACTATCAGAGCATTGAAAATATCCCTATGAATCTCCAACAAGCCTCTAGTTTCTGGACTTGAATATCTCTGATATGCTATGAATATTCTATTATTTCTAAGTGTCAAATGGATTATTGGTACAATACAATTCTTTGGATTATGTGCAAGTAAACATACTGATTCGCTTCCCCTCACCATGTTCACTTATGATCACTAATGAGGTACAAACGTTGCTAAATATGCAGCACTGTGCAGAAGTCTTGAGACTCATTTCTCTATATGTTTTTCACCTTGTTGGTGCAGAAATACTATTTTATGCATGTCAAATGGTCTTATCTTTGGTATATTGAGTAGATTAAATTAAATAACTGGCAACAGGCTGCAAAGTGCCTTAAGATTAAGTTGCCTAGAAAAGGTGCTCCAGCTACTCAGTGTTCAGCACCACCAGTATACTATTCACCGACCTGATCACCTGGAATCATCTGCACCTGTATCCTCACTGATTCAGGCTATAAATTACATGTGCTTTGTTATGCTTGAATAATAAATGAATAGGTCATTGTGTGTCTTAAACAAAAACATTCTTCTGAAACTGGTCGGGTCATAGTCTTTAAAAGTACTTCAGGAAGCCTGGAGAATTGTTCCTCAAGACTATATTACAAATTATAAGAAAGTATGGCTCTTTAGAACTAAAATATGACGGGCTCCTGACTTTTGCACAGTACTCTATCTGCAAACCTCAGTGAAAAAGTTACCAAGCAGGCATGCACCAGTCATGATTTTTTTTTTTTTTTTTTTTCCCGGCAAATTTTGATTCCTTTACAGGCAAACTGGCTGATGCTTGTTATTTTAATAAATGGCTGGGGCAGTTGGGTGGCCTAGTGATTTGGGCTTTGCCCTTGTGATCAGAAGGGCATGGGTTTGAATCCTAGGACTGCTAGTGTCTTCACTATGGCACCCTTGACCAAGATACAATCCCCATACACTGCTGCCTGGTACATTGGTGGCAGCCCACTGCTTCACTTGGTGAATGGGTTAAATACAGACAAAGAATTTCACATTGTTCACACTGTGTGCTGTGGTGTGTTCTCGTGTGACTATAAGGGCCCACTTTACTTTAACCGGAAGCTCCTGCTGTGTGGTTTAAATGCTCACACAAAACACACTGGCACATTCCAGTTATTTCTGATAGCCACACTGTAAGGCTTTAGTTTTTCCATGGCGAAGTCGCATTTTTATTATTTAAATAATAGCAAGATTGTTTAAATAACTATATCAAGTCTGTTGAAAGTAGCTCTCGGTAGCTCTGTTGAAAGTGAAAGCCACCTGGCCATTTATCATCATGAGGTATCACACTACGGTTCTTCTGTTTTTTTTTTTGTTTTTTTTAATAGATTAAGGTTTTTAAAAAAAAAATTGTAGCTTAATTTTGGCACCACTTATCCTTTGATGCTGCTTGAGATGCTTCCACTGTTCATGTGTTATACCCTCCACCCCACGCACCGGTCTGCTTTTTTACAGCTTCTCAATTGGTTGATCAGGGGCTGAATATTGATCGCTAGATGGAACACAGCACCTGGGGAGCCGTGTGGGGGGACAGTACCTTGCTCAAGGGTGCCTCAGAGGTCCCACTAGCAGTCTTGGGATTCGAACCCACGACTTCCCGATCGCTGGGGCAACGCCCTACCCACTAGGCCACCAGCTGTGTCACTGTTCTGTTTTATAAAAAATGATCAGCCTGTGAAAGCTTGTTTTTAGCCTTGAGGGTGCTGTTAGTTTGCCAGCTCAGTTAACTGAATGAAAAAAAAAATGTGACTGTCATTTTGGTTATTCATAAGTAAACAGTCCTTTGGCAGTGGTTAGAGCAATTTGAAATTTTTTTTTTAGCTGAGTTGCATTTTTTTTTCCCGGCCATTCTCAACTTTATACATGCTTTTAATCGCGTTGTGAGCTAAACTGCATGCAGTGGCTCACCATGTAAAGCACTGTGTGGTGTGGGGATTGATAGGTGGAGAGTTAGTCTTACTCTGAACACAAACCTTTTTTCTGTTTTAGCACAAGATACATCACACAAACTTCTCATATGTGAGAAGTGGAGCATGAAGCGCAATCACACCTGGTATTAATGGGATTAATTGCTCGATAAGAAGCAAAAAATCTGCTCCTGCACTGTAGTACCAAGGGGGCGCTCTAGCAGGGTGTGTGCACTTACAGAACACAATTTGGTGAAGCCTGGAGGATATACAGATGTGTGGCATTTTGTCTGCCAGTTTTAGTACAATTTTGATTTATGTCCTATAATTATGTCCTATAATGTCCTATAACTAAACATTAAGTCCACATGTTGGAGAGAGTTAACTAAACGTGTCATATGAACAGGGTTGTAATTTTACCTCCCATTGTCAGAATTCTGCTAAAATCTGCATGCCCACATGCAGCAATGTGCTTCATATGTCTTAATGTCAGATTTGAGGAGGGTCAGACAAAAGTTGTGTAAGAAAACACATTGACTCAACATGTTCAGAATTAAGTGGTTCTAATGTCAAGTTGTATGAATTGAGGGAAGTAATTCTGATCAGAAAGAACTGATTCTACAACTTTTGCTTAAAGGGTCTACAACTAATGCCTTAAGGTGTTCTCCATTGCCTGGTGATCTCCACTCTAAAGTAAGGCCTGTATATAAAGTTTGGAGGTGCAGAAACCAGAGTAGTAGGAGGGCAAAAATAAATGAAAATAGGTTTCCAGCACATTTGGTTCTTTCTTTGTGGATCTGGAGAGTAGAAGGGTTTCGAGGAAGTAAGATGCTTATTTTTCTATTGACTCAGAATGAAGGCTTTGGTTTTTCACGACCTGTTTTGTGTTCTTTTCACGATGTAGGAAATGGGAAAACGTCCATGGCTTGATAGCTTCTCTCAAGGAGATGCTTCTTCTGCATATAGTCTGTCTGGAAAAATGGCCAATATATCTCGTGTGTTCGTGTAGGTGTGTCTGAAGTATCGCTTTTTCTTTTTTTTTTAATCTGTTTACATCCTGAATCAGAATTTTTTGGCATGAAAGTAAATTTAGATATAACCTATTGATAAAGGAACAAAAGAATGGTAAGTAATATTAGATAGCTTAAGGAAGTTTTGTTCAAAATTTAAACAAAAATAAAAATTTTTTGATAATATCTTTATCATTAGAATATTAGGGCCAGACAGTTCCCAGATATGATTGTCATGTTTTCTTATGCAGTGGAGGAAATAATTATTTGACCCCCCCCCCGCTGATTTTGTAAGTTTGTCCAATGACAAAGAAATGGAAATTCTTAGAACAGTATCATTTTAATGGTAGGTTTATTTTAACAGTGACAGATAGCACATCAAAAGGAAAATTGAAAAAATAAC
>JBBJLS010106273.1:0-19474 GCA_037577275.1 Bryconaethiops microstoma
CAGTGGAGGTGCCGGTGTCTCGGGGCTCTCTGACTCCCATCATACCTCTCGGTTCTGCCCTTTCTAGCTAGGCTGCTACAGCTAGATATGCTGGAGTCATACTTGCACTCCTCACAGATATTAACAATCCTCTGCAAATTTAAACAGAACTAACATTCCTCTGTTTTCTCAGAGAGGAACTGCTGCACATCTGCCGGACTGATCTCCGTGGGAAATTGCCCTTGACTGATCCCAGCTCCACTTGGGCCCTTCCCCAAGCTGGGGCAACCGCTGCCTAAAGCTCCGGCTGTGATTGTTACTCCTAATCCTGATGTTTATGGACTATATTTACCTCTCTGGACACTTAGTGAAACCAACTCTGTTAGCCATACAGGGCCCGTCTGTCTATAATCTTGTTCAATAAGGCCCTCTCTTGTTATTTATCCCCATAAAGATTGTCGTTTCTTTCTCTCTGGGTCAACCTGAGGAGGACGAGTTCCCCTTTTGAGTCTTGGTTCCTCCTGAGATTTCTTCCTCCAGTTGTTTTTGAATTTTTCCTCGCCTCTGTCGCCTTTGGCTTACTGCCTACAGGCTCGGACCTGGACTTTGTAAAGCTGCTTTGTGACAACCTGGTAGTAAAAAGCGCTATATAAATAAAATTGAATTGAATAAAATTGAATTACAGTCATAGCTACTTTTACTGTTAAAGTTCTCCACCTAGTAAGCAGGGAAGCAGAATTAGCAGGATTTAGCGTAGGCTGGGCTAGCATGAATACTGCTTTACTACAGTACAAAAGGCCTAAAAGGACATAGAAGTTATAGAAAACCCAGCAGGTCCAAAGTGCGCTGGCAAACTATGGTGTATAGTGTACAAGCCCACAGAGGGTGGTGGATTGGGTGCATGCTGCTTATGTAGATGGGGGATTAGGAGCACTAACCCTGTAACACAGCACTCCTTATACATCCACAGCAGGTCTTCCTGAGCTGTGCAAAACTAATTAGGCAATTTTAAAGAGCTGACTGTGGTCAAGAAACCTTTCCAAGGACCCTGTGTGTTTGTCTTGGAACATCTGCATTGTTTTTTTCATTGAGACAAGCTGCAGCCTCCAACCAAGGCCTGTAATCCAATAATAAAAGACTCTTTATGCACTGGCAAACAATGTTCAATGTCTGCAGAGCGTCTATTTGAAAAGAAGACCGGCCAGAACCCTACGTTGCTGCCTGAGCTGCTTTAGTTAGGGTTGTCTTAATTTTCTAGTGGTACAGTTGCATTACCTTAGCATCCACCAATGTTTGACCCCTGTTCATATCAACCAATTAAAAAAAAAATGAAATGTTTGCAGAGGAATAACCAAAGTAACTTGCAATTTGTGATTACAAGCCATGAAGCAATACTCCCACAACTGAAACAGGCTACACAATTCTCAAGTCTGTTTTCAGAAAATAAAACAAAGAGTACCATTTCCCAACAGGACGGCTTGCAAGAAACAAACCCATTGCTCTAGGAGACAGATCTCATAATGCAGGAGACTTTCACTTGTGCAAACATTGCTAGCAGGAAATCCCTGGCAGGAGTGGAGGCAAAAAAATATCCATCAAAAGGGTAAGTAACTGGCAAAAGAAACCATATGAACTGGGGAGAAAAAAAGTAATTTCACCATTGTCATCTTCCAGAGACATATCAAGGGGATTCATGTTTGAGTTTTTCCCCTCAAGTTGCAGAACAAAGAAAAAAAAATCTCTATTTTAATATTTAAGCTGTGAATGGGGTAGAATTTGATCCACTATCCACTAACCCACGGAACACCAGCAAAAAATATACTATGCTACTTAAAAGTGACAGCCTATTATTCTGTACATCTTTTCTAGGCCTGTTTAAGAGTTTATTAAGTAACAAATACTTAATAAGGTATTTTAGTTATCACATTAATAAGTGCAATAACTTACTCCAAACTACCGTTTGTGTTAGTAGTTTTTCACTCAACTGTCTTACATATAGTATTTATACCAAGCATTTGTGTATGTAGAATCAGGTATTCATATTGAGCTTTTTCCTTTCTACGGATCTTTTAATTAGATTTTATTTAGACTTTGTATTATATTGTTCTTGTCTCTGTGTGTTGTGGCTGTCATTATATAAGCAATTTACTCTGGGATCGATAAGGTTTTCTGATTCTGATTACAGGCTTTTTAAAAAGCTTAGTGCTGCCCTGCACTAAGGGGTTTTATGTTCATTGGGGGTGTGGTCTCATCTCTGGCAGTGAGGCTGCTCAGCTGCCAGGGATGAGACCATATCTGTATCAGCTGTTTTGTGTTTTGTGTTTGGGTATAAAAGCCTGGTTTTTGTGTTAGTTCTTTGTCTGTTCTCTCTTACGATACTCGTAAGGTTTGGTTTTTGTTCAGACTTCTTTGTGTTCATGTTTTTAGCCATCGCGCCCTTTGTTTTCCCTCTGTTTTTGGAAATAAAGTAAAAAGACGTGCTTCTGCCTGGGCGAGCCAAGCCCCAGCGTGACAATTACTTTAGTATAAAAATAGTAATAACAAAAATAAAACTGTTGAGTGTTTTTTCACTTAAACAGATTCATTGTAACACCACTATTCATTTTAACTTATTATTCTGCAACTACTATACATTATTTGGCAATTACTAATAAAGAGTAATATGTAAGTAAGTTTAAATCAGGGTTATGACAGCAGCTCGCAATGGACGCATCACAATAAAAGAAGGAAATCCCCAAAACAAAGGGATTATAAAGGGCCACATCATATTTTCTTGGGCAGTTTATCACCTGACAGCACCAGGTCAGTCTGTCTATATGGCTTTTCACAAGTGCCACATATAGAGCTCACATTTTTCTCATATTTGTAATGTCCAGTTCCCCTTGTCAGCTAGGACGTCCTAATCACACAACACCACTAACACTGGGAAGGTGGAAAATAGCATGTGCTTCCTCAAAGACACATGAAATACCAGCTCATCTTTTCAAACTGCCGCTAATACGATGTCTTTGGACTCAACACACTTGGAGGAGAACACTAACTGCTAATTATGTTATATTAGCTAACAGACACCTGCACTAACTAGCACAATGCTGTGTTTTAAAGGAGAAGTGGGGCCAGGATGCAAAGACAATCATGTTCATATCTCCTGTTGATACAACCAACAGGAGCCCAGGTTTTATAGGTTCTCAAAGTATGCACCAGATTTGTCAAATTGTAGTTGTAGCAGTAGGATCAAAACACAAAAACATCCTAAATTTAAGACCCATAGAGCACCACAACAAATTGTTTAAAAGCGGAAATCCAGTGGCTAAATGGAAGACACTGACAATTTTGAAAACGTCACTGCTGTGACCCATTGCAGCAAGAGCTGAATCCTATAGGCATCCTCTGCGGCTTTGAATCTCACACACACACGCGTACACACACACACACACACACACACACACACACACACACACACACACACACACACACAGCAGGTTATTTGTTTCTGAGGCCAGATTGCGATGTGTGGCCTTTTGCTTTGCCTTGGTTTCATATTTCATCCATGTCTGAGGATTTGCTGCTAGCTGTGCTCTGCATCCCACATGCTCTTTTAGACCTGTGAGAAATAGCAAAACAGGGGGGGAATAAAAGTCACTTCACAATAAACGTGCCCAAAACAACATAAAGCACCCATAGCTGCAAAGCTGTAGGTGTCCACACTGGATCCTATTTCTCAAACACCAGTGTAATAGTGCTTCTCTATGAATTGTTTTTTCTTTTCTGTTGTAATAAATGTGATTCAAAATGGAACAGTGACATTAAAGTACCTAATGTCAACTTTAATTTGTGAATATTTATAAATAAATTGTTTGTACCATAGAGCAGTGCTTCTCAAATCAGTCCTCAGGGACCAGCAGACAGTCCACATTTTTCCTCCAACCCAATTTGCAATACATGGGAATAGAGCAAAAAGAAATTTAAAGAAGTGTAGGCATTTGGGGGTCCTTGTGGATTGGATTGAGAACCACGGCCATTAAGGACAAATGGTTGTTTTATCCCGGCCGCTGTGTGTCATTGCATCTGTAGTTGATGCACAAAAAAGAGAACAAGATCTACAGCAGATTCCGTAAGCAGTCAAGCATCAAGCACTGCTCATCTTGAACCTCCGTTAGTTAAAAAAAGAGGAAGACATGCATCAAGACACTTTTCAGTCTTGGCCCTCCAATGGTGGAGTGAACTGATCAGATCTGCGGAGCCCCTCGCTGTCTTCAAGCATCCCACCTCTTGAAAGGACTTTCTTTTGTAACTTAGATAGCAGTACCATGGTTGAATAATGGATGTTGATTTAAGTATAGCTTTTCAGATATGAAGAACAGATGTGGACTACTTAAGCATTAATGTATCAGTGTGGATAAGAGCATCTGCTAAATGCTGTAAATATAAATGTAAATATTTACTTGAAGTCCAAGGCAGAACCACTGAATTTTGAGACTATAATTTGTTGCAGCTCAGTCATTGAGTTGTTGGAACATGCATATGCAAACTTCTAACATAACAAACAAAACAAGAAACAAGATGGGCTGTGAAATGCTTTACATACTGGTTGTAAAAAACATGTGCAGGTTAATCTGGTAAACACTAAAAAGGTAGGCTGACCTTTATATTACAGCATCTTCTTGGCAGATGGATCAAAAATATTAAAGCTTGTTACATGCAAAATTCTGGGCTTCTTTGCTTTACTTCTTTATTAATATGTATTAATCATTTTCCAGAACTAATTTACAAAAGCAATAGGTTGTGTGTTTTCACAAATAGAATCACGGCTGTGATGATCTAAGAAACTTGCATTCCTCTTATGTTCTATTGCTTAATGAAAGCAACATCATCACCTCTCAGCAAAGGGGCAGCATTTGAATAATGGGGCAGCCAAGAGGAGATGTGCTCCCTTGAAAACAATAAAAAAAATAATGGAAATGTCGAGCACTAATGGTTACATACATGTCAGCACATGTACATGATAAAATTTGCATTTCTATTATCAGAATTATTACCTGGAAAGCAGGCTGAAAAGCAACCTGTATGGATGACCCTTATGATGGAATATCCAGGCCTTCAATTAAATCAAATTAAATCAAAATGTATTAGTCACATACACAACCATGCATAGTACAGCATACTGTCAAATTCATTGTATGTCTGTCAGGGGAACGATTTCCATTCATGAGCACAGAAAAAAGGAAAATATATAAAAGACATAAAGATAAACAGCAAAATCTGTATGTGCTATGAATGCAGATACATGCAGGTCAGTGCTTTGCAATACTGAGGTAGTTGCAGCTAACAATACAATATTCATAAAGAAATACAGGATACTTTGTGTGTATTGACAGGAGTGTTGCGTGTGTGGATTTTGTGCAGAGAAATCCAAGGTCTGTATTTATGTGTCTATGTATGAATAATAGTCCTTTATGTGGTCTGTATTTCTATAAATGAGTATGAATAAATAGATGTTAGTCTTAGTTGACATATCCTGCAGGAGGAAGCTCCTTTTCTATGTGTTGGACTTTAGGGAGGGAAATCACTTCCCTGACCACAACAGAGAAAGGAGTCTACTGTTAGGATGGTTAAGGTCCTTCATTAGCTTCCTAACCTTGATTCCGCACTGCTTGCTGTAGATAAACTGTAGGTCAGGGAGCTTTGTCCGGATGGTGTGGTCAGCTGATTGTATCGCCCAGTGGAGAGCCTGTCTATACTGTTTGGAGCTGTTCCTAAACCAGGTTGTGGTACATCTTATCAGGATGCTGTCAATGGTGCAGGTGTTCCTAAGCACTGTCATTTAAGTGTCTAAGGTGGTAAAGACGCTGACAGGCCTTCTTCACCAGAGTGTTAATATGAGTGCATGATATGGACACCAAGGTTCTGGTAAATGATCACTCTAACGGATCACTACTGATCACTGCAGTCGCTTGAGTTGCTTTCAGTGAGAAAGTTCATGTCCATTTGAAGTTTCAGGTCTTCCAACTTGATGGTGAGTTTAGATGGGATTATAGTGTCAAATACTATGCTAAATTTAATAAACATCAATTAAATATAATTTCCCTTATTGCTCACCAGATGGCTCAGGGCTAGTAGATGTGTGATGGCATCATCTGTTGAATTATTGGTACATTCTGCAAACTGTAATGGGTCCAAGTAATGAAGAGCCACAACTGAGCTCAGGGCTACTGGGTGGTCCAGAGGCAAACGGGCTGGGGTTTCATTGTGAAAGCCACAATAATAGATTGTTTTAAGTAAGTGGGAATGAATAACTATGACCTTGAACACCAGTGGTAGCTGATCAGAACAGACTATAAAGGCTCAACTTGAGATGCCGTCTGGTCCTGCTGTTATATTGGGGTTCACTCACGTCATGCTTCCAGATAATGAATGCATGTCTCAGTCTGTCACACTACATAGTGCATACTGCCATTAACACAGTTAGCCCTGTGAGCACCGCAATTGCTGTTAGCTGAAGGCGCGAAGTGAGCGTTACAAATATTCAGCCTCATCCATCAGAGAGGGTGGTTTATAACCCATTAATGTTCTCAGTCCCTGCCATAGGTTCCTAGAGCCATCCTGTTGGAACTGTGACTCTAGTCCTCCCGTAGTGTCACTTCGTCTCCTTCATCGCTCTACACACAGTCTTGTACAGCCTCATCCATGTTCGAAGTGAGACTTCAGAGTGTCACCGATGGTTTGATCCACCCACAGTTTCTGGTTGGGAGACGGTCTGAAGGAGATCTTGGGAACTGTGTCATCCATCAACTTCCAGATAAATCCCACAACCGCTTCCATAAACACATTGATGTCATCAGAACTATGTCAGAACATGTTCCAGTCTATGTCATCTAAAGTGTCCTGCAAAGCAGCAGAGGACCTCCAGCTGAACTGCAGTTTTCCCTTTTCAGTCATTGTGTGTATCTAGGCATGAGGAAGATGGCAGAATAGTCTGATTTCCCAAATGGTGGGATGAGGCTTTGCCTTAGCAATCTCTGAATGGCCAGGATACATTCAGCCCTCTTGGGGCAGGAGATGTGGTCTTGGGCACTGTGGGTTTGAAGTTAGTATCACACCCTTTGTGACAGGTGAGTGGATTATAGAAATATGAACATTTCTAATGTATCTAAAAAGAGCCATGGTGAACAGAAAAATAAGTAAAGAAAAAACAAACAAGACTAACAAAGTTTAGCGAGGTCATCAGTGCCATCTTGAAAATATACCAGTATTGATTTTTTTAACTGCTAAATATTTCTCTCTGTACTATACAGTCTTTTTTATTTGAGCAAATTTGGGCCCCTGAAACTAAAATATTTATAATAATTCCTGCAATTTATATAGTCATTGCTTCATTTCAAATCCACCAAGTTCAGTGGATTTTTGTGCCAATGACCTTTCACTTACTAACTACATTGTATCTACTTGAAATAGAAGTTTTTATATTCACTCACTAAACTGTTGTTTTTGGTTTGCCGTGCATTGTTCAGTGAGTGAATCAGTGGTAATGCAAATGAGGAAGCTGTCTGGCAGCTGAAGCCCTACTTATTGAAGCACCCGTACAAATGACCCCACACACACACAAGCATCATAATTGGAACACCCCTCTGGCATGAAGTGTAGCATAAGAGGCCTCTTTCCCATATTGCATTAATTTATCCACACAGTGTAAATGAAACCAGTCTTAAAAACAAAGATGCCACATGAGTTCTTTGATCAAAAAAAGAAATAATTTTGGTTACCTATCATTTGAATTTTAGTCATTAGCTTGAAAATCTGCATTTGAGGATGACTTTTTATGTTTTTATTTAATGCAATAACAAAATACTGAGAGTAACTGAAAACTGCTGGAAACAGTAACCAGAAGCCACATTGTGTTGAGGCCATGCATCTTCATTAAAATCAATGCTTTTACATTTTTGTGCAATGTGACAGAGGCTGACGTGTAGGGGCCTTAAGTTTAAAAAACATTTATATCAATGAATACATAAAGTTGTGCAAATTATTGGGAGTGTGAAGGCCAGACAAAAATCAAGACAGAACTAGAATTCAGCCAGGCTTTTCCAGACATGAACATGGCAAAACCAGAAGGTTCAACAACAAGGATAGAATGTTACTAGAAGCTTACAGACATGAGCAGATAATCCATGACACAGGTGATGGTATTAAGTTGCTAATACAGGAAGTCTTCTATTACAAGAAAACACCTGAATATCCAGGAGAGCTCAGGAGAACCCTCATGAGAATAGCTCAGCAAAGATGCTAAATATTGAGAGCATACAAAACCAAAAATGTTTATGCTTGAAAATGCCACTGCTTTATAGTACAAGACATCACAAGCAAAGCCCTCATGACCCATTCTGCTCGCCTACTCAAGAGAAAGAACCACTTTGAAAATCCCAGAAAGCAAAGGAAAAGATGAAGTGGCATGTCAACAAAACAGATAGAAGTTAGTAATTTGTTAGTCATGATATGTTTTGTATAAGATAAAGTTCAATTAACATATACGATTCTAAACAATGCAGTAGCAGCTGGGTGAAAAGCAGTGGTTAGTGTATGTAAAGAGAATGGGGGAAAGTTATTTTTAAGCAAAGGTCAGTTCACACCTTACAGAGTCAAAGAACATACAAAGGTTACAACTAATTATTGTAGTTCTCCTTCTTTCTGAAGACTTTTGTGCTTTTATTCAAGACATTCAGGCATTTGTGGTCACAAGCATCCATGCAGTGGGAAGGTCAAGGTATACAAAGGTGAACAAAAGTCATTTTTTCATTCATTCCTTCTTCCTCTTTTTAGGTTGAATACCTATGCCATCTTACTGTGTATTGGGACAAGTTATTTGATTACTTATTAAAAGAAACAGTCAAAAAATTGGTCAAAAATGTAGCTAGATTTGTCGCTAGGCAAAGTTGTTAAGGGGGTCTGTAAAGTCATTAGAAATAGTGACAAAGTCGCTAAGTTGGCAACACTGAGAGAACTACAAAGAAAGCACGTCTTGTGATGGTGAAATGCCGCTGTACTCTGAGGAGGGAGGTTTTAAAGTAGCCAATTCGAGAACACTATTTATTTCTCCATGCTGCTGATTGGCTGCTGCCCTTGGATGCAGCGGCAGTCCAGAATTTCCCCAGTGGAGCGTCTCCAGTGTTCTTGTGTTTTTTTTGTTTTTTTTCTTAAAGCCCTGTATTTTTATTACTGTAAATAAATTCATTTATGACAGTATTTACCCTGCTTATACTAAAGAAAACCACAGCGTATACCAAAGAAAATGCCCATACATGAATTACAGTAGTGTCTATACAGGGGTAACATCGTTATTTTACATTCTAGGACTGAGGAAGTTCAGTGTAAACTATACTGTACAAATATACGTTTACCTTTACATTTTCTTTCAGGATAATCGCGATAAAATGGCCATCCAAAGTTATACCAATTCAATTATGTTATCAAGGGTGTCACAATGTCACCATGCAGTTTTGCACCAAGGATACATGAGACTATTGCTTTGTGTAGATCCCCTTTTTCCTCATTTGCCTCTCCTGTCTTCCTTGGTTCTGCCTTACTTTTTTCAAGTAGGTGAGAGCAAACGATGAGGTAAATGACATACCTTCTTATTACAAGGAGACAGACGCCCTTGGCTTTCTAATACATTTTTGTTGTCTCATCTTCAGCATTTTCATATCTTCCGTCAGACCTGCCTTTTCACGCTTGCTCAAAATCTATGCTCTAGACTCTTCACAAGCATGGCATTTGCTAGTTCTCTGCACTTATATTTTGTATGCTTTGACAAAGACAAAGATGAACAGCAGTGAGAAGTGAGATGTCACTTTTTTTACCAAGATGCTGAACCTCACTAACTTGCTGAGGGGTCAAGGTTCAACCGCCAAAAGCTGGATATCCAAGCTGTAGTCAACCTGACCTCAGCAGGAGAGTGTGTGTGTGTGAGTTGCAGGGCAGTGTTGTGGCAGAGACGTTTGATTAGAGAGAGGAGTTCCTGTCTGGCTGCCACCAGGGAGCCATTAATCTCACCCTGACCCAATGTTTCAGAGATGAGGGAGCTAGTGCCACTGACCCGCTCTCCAAATGCACACTAACCCACTCTAGCTTCACTCTGTACTTAGACTGGGGAAAATAGGCACTTCATGAAGTGTGGATGAACTGCTACATTGTTTCTGAAGGTACTGTTAACCCACTATGTTTTCATATCTAACATATGTTTCTCAAATGACATTTAACAGTGGTCAGTGACTAATCTCATAGATCTTTTCTCTTTATGATGCAAGTTGCTCTGTCTTATCTTTCTTGGGAACTTGTGTTACTTGTATTATAAATGCATCTGGCCCAGAGGAAAATTAAACTTCTACAAGGTTTTACCTCTCAACCTTGGTTCCTGTCAGTGTTTCTTCCTCAGGCTCTTAGGGAATTTTCTGTCTGAGTCATAGTATTCTTTAGTGTTTCTTCTCCATGCTTATAGGCAGTCTTTCTTTTTGAGGTACGGTTCCTTTCAGAGTTACTGCCTCAGGCTCTTAACCCTTATTTTCCAGTGAAGTGTACCATCACACTAGACTGTTCTAGAATGTTCAACAGTGAACATTCTAACACATTCTAACTTCTGATGTCACAAAAGGTCATTTAGATTCAATCTGATGTCCCACCATCTTTACACATAGAATTGTATATTTACGGTTTTATATTTATTTGACAGTCAATCCCTAACTAAATCACACTAAACTCAATTTGCATCTGAACAGTTGATGCACATATTGTTGGATACAGGAAATGCTGTGCAGGGCACTCAAGAGTACAAAAAACACATACTTGCTGTCAAACATGTGACACCAGCAATGAGATGACAATTATCTCAGTGACAAGGAGATATTTAGCTGCTCTACAGTCAGATGGAGCGACCAGAGCAAATACAAGACCAGTTCACAATACAATGAAATAGATTGTCCAATTTAATTTGGTATGCCAGAGCACAAACAAAAAACACATGCAGCAATGGATAGAACTGTTTACTCCTATTTAGTCTTTGTTCCTGTCAGTGCTTCTTCCACATGTACTTAGGGAAGCTCGCCTTCTGAGTCATTTTTTTCTGCATGTTCTTAGAGAGGCTTTGCTTCTGAGTCATGGTTCCTCTCAGTGTATCTTCCTCATGGTCTTATTGAAGCTTTCCTTCTGAGTTGTTGTTCCTCTCACGGTTTGTTTTCCACATGTTCCTAAGAAGGCTTTCCTTTTTAGTCTTTGTTCTTCTCAATGTTTCTTTCTCATGTTTTGCTGTCACATTGGCTTGTTCTTTGGGGGGCTTTAGCCACATTTCTCAAATATTTGCTTTGGGATAACACCCTTTGTTTCTACCTAGGCTATTTCTGGCATGTCTGCATTCGTGTGACTGATTACCACTGTACTGTACATTTGACACATTTCCTTGTACATACAGAAGAATGAAAAATCCACCTTCTCAACACAATTGCTGTAAAGAAACTTTTAACATTACTGACAGCGTAACATACATTTACCCTTACATCTTCCTACGAAAAACACAGGGAAAAACCTGTGAAAACCTGTGAAAAACTAGTCCCATCTCGCAATGAATCACACAGATTCACAGCTTTTATTTATGAACATCATTGAAATACCCTGAAGAATCATTAAAATGTCTGTAAAATTTGCTTTGCATCAGTGTTTGCTGACTGAATCCAACAATTGTGCTACTACTTCTATTAAGTGCTGTTTTAAGTCAATGGGTTTACTCTTCTAAAGAGGGAAACATGTCAAAATGTTTGTTGGTCGTCTAGTCAGACTTCTTTAAATACTTTAGGCACTCGTGTGCACAACTGTAAAGCAATAAGAAATGACTGAAGTTAAATAGAAAAATGTTTATTATATTGAGAAAGTTTCTCAGAGGGATTATTTTTCAATGAGGGGAACCACTCCTAGATCTGCACTTTTATGAATTTCTTTCCTCCTTTTAGCTACACTGACCACCTACACCCTCTGATTTGTCCCAGATCCACCTCCTAAGCTGTCTCCTCCCATTTTAAATGACCTCTTGTCATTATTATTCTCACTATCTCTCATTATAGGGCAGAAGGGGCACAGAGAGAAGGCATGAGACAACACCACCAAACTAAATTACTAAATTAAGTTTTGTCCTGGTTGCATTTGCCTATTCTTTTCAGTGTATTCAGTCCCCTAAACCTTAGTCTACTAAAGGATGCATAATTTGGACTCATGAATTGTTTTTTATAGAGTATGGTCATGCTGGTTAATTGTCAGTGCAATTATTATATTCCTTGTCCAGAAAACAATTTAGGCACACTCAACAGCTATTATGTGTACTACAATGTCGATGAATTTACCCAGTGATTGGCCAAATGGTCCAAAATCATAACATTTTACACCTCATTTATGCATTTGGCAGATGCTCTTATCCACACATTTTAAAACATGATTACAGATGTACACATAGGGTAAGGGCTATCGCTCAGGGACTCCTATGGTGGAACCAGACCCCAGCCTACTGAGGGCAGCAATGTAACTTACAATGCTACACCAATTACAACAATAAGTCATATGTTGCTGTTGGATAGTCACATTTTCTTTACTACGTTTAGCACGTACACTATAAACATTGCATAAGCAGAAAAATCCCCAGTGTTGAATCACCAACTGCAGTGTTACACAAATGTGCAATGCAAGAGATGAATTAGCTGAACACAAATGACCATTAGGAGTTAAATCAACACTGGAGAGTTGTTTACTGAGTGGGCAGTTTTAATGGGGTGTTTGCGTCAAGGGGCTGTATGTTCGTTGTTCCATTAGCTTCAGCTAATGCAAGTTAAGAGCTGTCTATAGCACACCCTGTTGCTGTTGTAGGACTAATTACTCCCAATACCATCCCTTCAAACAGTGAAACAGTATCCGAGGATGGTGTGTACTCAACATAAAGCTACATTCCAAACTTTGCACTTGTCACTGAACAGTGACCTATTGTGTTAGGCTGTCTTCATGTTGTTCAAAAACAACAGTGGAACTTCAATAATCTTGGCAAATAAAATGATCTTAACTCTAGTCAAAACTATCTGCCAAAAAACATGTAAATAACAAAGTTGCATAATCTTTTAATGTTTTTTCACCAATCTCAACATAAGAGATACTAGATATTTAGAATAAGTTTTTGGAAGATTTTACTTGCCAGTATGTAATTTTTTTGTAGGATGTCTGAAATGTAAGAGAATCTACTGGCTTTTTAGTGCTGCGTGACCTAGTGGTTAGGGCTTTACTCCAGTGATTAGAAGGCCATGTGTTCAAATCCTAGGATTGCTAGTGTCATCACTGAGGTAACATTGAGCAAGGTACCATCCCCACACACAGCTCCCCGGGCGTAGAAGTTTTACTTATTTTTATCGCTTTCAGTAAGTCGTGTTCTTTACCACATCAAAAAGTATTTTCCACTGTAATGATGAGCTGGATGAGATTTACAGTCATGCCTTGGCTGATCTGAAGTGAGTACAATATTGAAAAAAGATTGAGTTATGTCAATTTAAAGTATAGTTGGTTATTCCTTCACAAATAACACAAATGCAGCAAAATGCTAGATAATACAGACCTAGCCATGGTGAATACTGAATGCTCTGATCAGTTATTGAGGTTTGAGTTATAGCAGTCAAAGTCTGGCTTATATAGAAACCAAAAAAAATACCGATGAGAACAAGACTGTACTGTTGGTCAGATTTAATCAAGCATGCCAGATAAAGCCAAAAATGTGTCCTAAATGAGCGAGCAAACAGGAGAAGTCAGATGGGCCAGAAAATAGCACCTTTATTCCTGCAGCTTTTAGAATTGTCAGAAATTATTCATGTGTAGCAAATCAGACAAACATCCCCGAGAATCTAGGTCTTACTAAATTATGAATATAACTACTGCATGAACGCAAAGACACACAGCAACACACACCCTGTTAGTGTATTTAGCTAGAAATTACAGCCTGCTCTAATTGTGCCCTCTGATGGATGAGTGCAGTGCTGGGAGTCCAAGCTGCATATTGGAAATGTGTGTTTTTATGCTAATTTGGCATTCCGGCAGCACAAATGCGCCATCCCTACAGACACACGCATGCCGCCTCCCTCGCTCATCCTCAATTCATCTGGCGAACAAGTGTCATTTGGAGAGAGAATTTACACAAGTATCGCTCCCCAAATTGCATCACAGAAAGGAGACAAGGGGGAAAAGAAGAGAAACAAAGTTGCTTGCGTGTCAGAGATTTATAATTACATTTTGTCATGGTTCCTGGAAACAGACTGTTGTAAACAAGCAGGAGACAACAGAAAAAATACATAAATAAATAAATAAATAAATAAATAAATAAATAAATAAACAAACAAACAAACAAACAAACAAACAAACAAGCAAGCAAGCAAGCAAGCCACACTTTTAAAACATCAAACCTCCAGTCAGTCTGGAGCAGACCACCTGAAACCTTTGAGTAGAAGACTTCAAACGGAACCAGAGGGGGCAATTAATTAAGGACAGCATTATACAGTACAAGAGGAAGAAAAATAGTTAATGGAAGAAGCGTGAAGCTTCAAAGCTTTCATGAATTAAGTTTCCTTGCTTAACAATAGCATCCACAGGGTATAAAATCACCAAAGCTTCCTCACTGTAGTACCCAATGCAAAAAACGGTGAGCATTCTAGCACTTTCCCCTTGTATGATTACAGGTTAATCAACAGAAGGAGAGAAAGAGAGAGAGAGAGAGAGAGAGAGAGAGAGAGAGAGCGCGAGAGAGCGAGAGAGAGAGAAGGAGAGAGAGGGAGAGAGAGGCATCTTGGCATGTTTTTTGTAACTGAAAGCAGAAATTGTTTTGTGTAACTGAAAACTGGCCAATATTTGGGAAAAAATGGTTGATTCATTTTTTTACATATCTTTATTCCCTACACTGACCATAAAAGACAGTACCTTTCAGGTTGCACATGCTGTCACAGGGGTGATGCCCTCAAGCAAACAGTTTCAATACGTTTTTTTCTTAAGGAACATAAGTGTAGCAAATTCTGATGCATTTTTTCTTTTTAATTTAATTTGGTCCAATACACCAGACTTTTTACAGAGGGTCCTCCTGTTACAACAGTCTTGACGTACAATGTTTTGCGTTTACAATGCTCAGTCCCATAAAAACAAAAAAAATGTGAGACATGAGTGTTTCGGCTTTACCGTTAGCGTCATACTTATGGACTACGTGGAAGAAGTAGTTTGGTTGCGTACGGCTGAAGAATCCGCAGTGATGCATCGTATGAGTAGGGAGAGAGAGCGACAGGCGAGAGAATTGCAGCCCCGGGGATGCACCCTTGTCTTTTCAAATGTTAAGGGACTCCTGGTGTTGTTATCAGACAACTGTGTGAGATGCTAAAAGAAAACATCGGTCTGATATCATTGTCCAACTACTACACTCCCTGTGTTTTGTTTAAGACTACTGACACTGTTCTTAATGTCCCACAGAATGTCTGTATAGAGGCTTCCCCTGCTGTCTGTAAAAACGTCCTTAAATCATTTATTAATAAAGTCTCCTCTACAAAGGCTCTAACGTCCTTCCTGCATATGACCCCTCAATCTCTGTCCCCTGCTCTGCTGTTTTTGATCGCTTTGAGCCTTAATGTAATCAAATCAAATATAATAAAACCAAAGCTATTTGCCTGAAAAGGGGGACCAACTCCATATATTAAGTCTGTGTATCTCAGTGCAGTGTCATTAAAGACCCTGTTGGTGTAATGTAATATAGACAAAAGTAATGGGACGCCTGACCCCGCAAAAACCAGCCGAGACCTAGAGCACCAAAACACAAAAAAGCAACAAACTGTCAAAATAAAAGGATTTTTAAACACACGATAAAATAATTGTCGACGTTAAGTAAATAATGCTTTAACGCGATAATGACGTGTTAACGTGCCCAGCACTAACACACACACACACACACACACACACTTTCTGTAACCACTTAGGGTCACAGGTACCCAGAGCCTGTCCCAGGGCCAATGGGACCCACCGCAGGCCACACACACACACACATACAAACACAAACCTCATTCTTTCACTCAAACCTACAGTCAATTTACAATCCCCAATTCACCTGACACGCATGTATTTGGAGTGTGGGAGAAACCAGAGGAAACTCATGCCACCACGAGGAGAACATGCAAACTCCACAAACACAAGGTCAAGACCTGGATTCGAATCCCCAACCTTGTAGGCACGAGGCACAGCATTACCCACTGCACCACAGGACGTTAAACCCACCAACCTAATGTGTAAGTTCCCCATGTGGTTCATGTGCCACCAGGGTATCTTTAGATAGTAGTTTATTTAAGTAATTTGGGACCATTCCTATAGGTCTATTAATGATATAAAGAGTAGTGTAGCAGCCCTTAGATCCCAAAGAGAGAGTCTCGACAGATCCTTAAAGTTTATTTTATTTGAAGTTCATAGCAGCATCAACTTTGATCCATTTCGTCTTGTACCTTATAGCACCTATTGAGACTCTCTCTTTGGGACCCAAGGGCTGCTACAGTGAAAAGTCGACGCTACATCTGAGTCGTCTGTGCCGTTCCAGCCGGCTTCGTTTGGAAGGCTAAGCCTGCTTCGGTTTGTTCCACGCTAAGTCAGACAAGGTTGCAACATGCTACCGGCTTAAACAAAGACTGCAGATGCGGTGAGAGATGGTATAATTCCAACTGAACTAGACTTTTGCAGCGCAATTTTCCGATTGATTCAAGCAAGGGGTAATGTACCTTCTTTGTGAATGAAACTTTGAGTTAAATGCTGGAGATGATATGGTTATTTAAAATGCTTGAAATGCTTGATGTGAATTGAATGTTTAATGGCTTTATTTGAAATGCAAATTGTTTGTTTGAAATTATATGGTTAAGATAAACGTTTCAGTAAATCAAGCAACAAAAAAGGCTGAGACATTAGAACAAACTACCAAATATTAATGTCTGTATATTCTGTACATTTATTACCACTTTTTTGCATTTCTTTTTCAGTAGCTATTAAAAACATAGAAACAAAAGAATATGCTGTACAGAAATTACAGAATTTCCTAATGGAAATGTGACCCAACTTTTTTGTTCTATAAACAGCATATTTTTGTTTTGTTTTATCAGCGAGGCATTCATTATGCAAAGAATTTTCTATGACTAAAAGTCAGATGGAAGCTAGCTACCAGCAGCAAAACATACAAATGTTTTTAGAGCATTTTTATGCAATCACTTGCAAAGTCAATAGAAATCTAGCTGTGAATGAGCGAGTGTTAATGTTGAGCAGGCACGATAACAAAAGCCAGCTGGCTTCAGACTTGAAGCCTCTGTCAGTAAATCATCTTCTCATGTAGAGTGCCAAACGTGGACAGAAAAATGGCTATAAGCATCATTACCTGTGGGATTAATGTAGTGGAAGATGCGTTCATAGACTTTTCGCTCTCATATTTTGTGTAAGGCCAACACAGCTGCCAAAACCCATATTCCACAACGGACTTCAGTCCATGAATACAGTTATAAACAGGACGACATGAGTACAAAAGCCACATTCTGAGAAACTCCTATCTTTCTACCTCTATCTGTCTATCTGTCTATCTATCTATCTATCTATCTATCTATCTATCTATCTATCTATCTATCTATCTATCTATCATCAATTCATCCAGCTGTCCATCCACCCATCTGTCCATCTGTCTATCTATCCATCCAGCTGTCCATCCACCCATCCATCCGTCCGTCCATCCGTCTGAAAAGATATTTATCTGCTTCATAAAATCTCACACCATTTTCTTTTATTCATTCTCCATTTCTGTTCTGTGGCAGAGTATGTCTTCAGGTGCTTTTTTCAGTGTGTGTGTGTGTGTGTGTGTGTGTGTGTGTGTGTGTGTGTGTGTGTGTGTGTGTGTGTGTGTGGTTGCTGTTGTCTTCTACAATGAGAGAAGTGTCTGGATCGAGTGAAGGATGAGAGCTCTCAGACAGCACTAATTTTAGCTTATTCTGCAATGCAGGTGACACACAGCACAGGCACTGTAAGCTCATATAAACTCACACACAAATACACAAATGCAAGTCACCAGCTGCAATTAATGGAGCGTTCATCCAAGCACACATGCATGCGCCCTCATAAATGCACTAATACAGACACACCCAAATGACAAATGAACAATGCATCTCCGAGTACACACATACATTCTCATGCGTGTGCACACACACCTAATGTATGTGCATAGTCTATATTACACTCAACAAGAAGAAAGAAAGTTTGCTCTGACCGCGTCACCTGCTTCGCATAACCCAGTCAGGTTTAGCCTTTATGGCTTCATTAAACAGCCACCATTGCATGCCATTTCATCATTAAACTCATCAACTGTCTTTTGTTACAGTTTGAGCAATGTGGGAAGTGAAGACTGCACCCATAGGAGGGCACAATAACACAAAGATACAAATGAATGCTCCAAACGATTTCCCACGTAGTGGGAACAGTTAGGGCTGTTTTGGAGTGAATTTGTAATCTGCGTCTCAAAGATAAAGGCCTTCTGCTGCATACTTAGGCCTGCAGTGATTGAAAACGTACCAACATTTGGGTGTAGCTGTAAGGAGATTTGATTTATGTCCCTTTCTTTATATATTCATGACTGTTTTCATCGAGTTCCCTTAGAAATGAATGATTTAGCCGTGCACAGTTGTGATTCAAATGCAGCCCAGATGTCTGATTTTGTTGATTTGAAAACCACTCGAGTTCAACAGCTCAGTTGATAGTTATTTTTTCCCTTCTTTTTTTCCCCCGAAGCAAGGCCAGACTTTGTCTCCGAGGTTTGAATAGAAGGCCTCATTTTGGCGTCTTTGGCATTTCTCTTAGATAAGAAGTCATAATCTGCCTTTGAAGTGTACGGCCAGGGAGCAACAGAGATACAGTATTTTCTTTTACTGACTCTTACTGATTCTCCAGTGTTTATGCAGCTTGGGTAGGCAATAGCGTTTCAGCACCGTAGCTGTGGACAGCTCCCATGGCCTTGTGACCCCTACCTCAGAGCTACTGATGTATTCCACTGAACTAAAAAACTAAATAAGCATAAACTCATATAGAACATCCATAAGCGATAGATGAGGGTAGAGACAATTAAAAGATTAAAAAAAGAAAAAGAAAAAGAAGACTAATAGGCAGAAAGAAAGAGCCTAGTGAGAAAAAGTAGAGTCAATTCAAAGTCACTAAAAAGATACATCACACAGCAAGTTGACAATGGCTTGAATTTGACAGTAAACAAGACATCAGTTCCTTGTGGATAATAGAGAAGGACAGGGAGAGAGAGAGCGAGAGTGGGAGAGAGAGAGAGAGAGTGGGAGAGAGAAAGAGAGAGAGAGAGGGAGAGGGAGAGAGAGAGAGAGAGAGAGAGAGAGAGAGAGAGAGAGAGAGAGAGAGAGAAAAAGAGAGAGAGAGAGAGAGA
>JBBJLS010106300.1:0-19470 GCA_037577275.1 Bryconaethiops microstoma
TCATTCAGTTTAAAGGCAATTCTACCAAATACTAAGCAAATGTATGTAAACTTTTGACTTTGAAGAAAGTAATAAAATCTCTAAATGCTCACACATTATTTTGACTTTTAGCAAATAGGAATGATTTTGGGATTCCGAACGGACCTAAAACTGAAAGGGTTTTGTATGATTTAATATCAGACAGTAAAAAAAAAATGTTATGTCTTTTTTGTACAGTGTATGTAAACTTTTGGTTTCAACTGTATATAGTGTTCTAATAATAACTTGGGCTCTGATAGCATTTAATGCAACAAATGTTCTGCTGGAGCCTTCGAATATCCTGCCTTGCAATGGCAACAACCTTTCATACATCAAGGCTGCTTCTAATCGTACACTGTGGTCCAGTTCACCATAAGGTGGTGGCATGTTTTTCCCTTATAATAACCAACATCTGTTCTCCATTGCTTCAGCCATCTTTTGCAGATGCATTAGATCCTGCAATTTCAAGAACAGTGGCTGTGGGAATAAAGCGCCAGCTGTTGCCGAATTCTCTGCCGAAATATAGTTTTCAGACAAATGCCACTGGTCCTGTCTCGCCAACAGACGCACAAAACTGTGCCCAGAGAGCCTTTAGTCTTCACATTCTGCTCACAGACCATTCCTAACCTGTCTACAGAACTTAATGTATGAATATTTGATATTACACAGAGTGTCAAAGTATTCAGATTAGTCTGTCATTGTGCCCAAAGCAAGCGTCATTTGGAGGGAAATAAAGTCCCCAGGACTGGACTGTGTAGCAGTGGGACTGTGTTCTCTGACGTGATGGAACTCCATATGTTACCTTTGGGATGAGCTGGAGTGGTGTTTGTAAATCTGTAAATAATCCTCTAACTTCAGTACCTGACCTGAGGGGCTGACAGCAATTAAATCCTCACACCAATGTTCCAGAATCTAGTGTAAAGAGTAAAGGCTGTGGTGGGACAATAGGGTAGCAAACTCAGAAGTGTTGGGTGAAAAGATGTCTACAAACTTTCAGTGTGTGAGTTTGTTAAAAGATGGATGATTGTGTGTTATGATGAATGCACTGAGCTCAGATGTGTGCCCAGCTTCTCTAGCCTGGAGGACAGTCCTCAGACTGTCTGAGCAGAGTCCGGGGACTTGTGGCCCGAAGCCTATTTGTCTGCTGCCTAAAGCCAAATCTGCAGAGTGGCATGAGAGTCTGTTATGATTGCTGCCTCTGTGCCAGCCGATAACTGCCCTCAGCACTTCATGTTACGTAACGCTGTGTGCCTGGACAGCATGATGACAGCACAGCCTGCCAACTGCCGCTGAATAAGTTTGGACATGAAGCAACAAAAGGGCCTGTGATGCTCGTTTGTTGCTTTTACATAGTTTAAATTAATTTCAAGCTGGTCATATAAACCATTCAATGTGTGTAAAATTGTTTTCTAACGACTCTTCACGTTAGAAAATGATCACTGTTAAAGGCACTATAACTCTATGCTAATAAAAGCAACTCGAGGAGAACTGTTTTGGGGAGCAGTAGCTTATTCCGATTACAAAATACATTCAGATTATTTTATAAAACATTATTATGGGGGGTACCTTATGTAGAACACTAACATAAGGAGCAGTAGACATATACTATTACAAGGAGAATTGGGAGCACTATCTAGAACTCTATTGTGTGGTATCTACAATACTTCTGTCTAGGAACAATAAATGTATACTCTTAGAAGGAAATCAGGAGCTCTGTCTAGAACTCTGTTATGAGAAACAGTAAATGTATGTCTTTTCATATATGAACGATGTACATGCCCTACCTACCATGGGATTATTATGCACTACATTTGTTTTTGGACAAAACAGCATGTCACAAAAGTGCACTGTCGGTGAGTTTTATAGGGGAAATGAGCTATCGAAATGCTCTTCTGGCAAAATGTTCCGGATGAATACTGAAGGGCACCCAAGGCCAATCAATATGGTTCGCTCACAGCAAGCCATTAAATTAGTGGAACTGATTAAAACGTTCCACCACTCTATCTCCCAACGCGGAGGACATCTTCATCGAGAACTGTTGCAATTTGCTTAGAAATTAGATGAAACCGTGGTGCCTTTTAGCTTCAGATATTTCCCTTTTCCTAGTAGAGCATGAAAAAACAGCTGAACCACAAATTCATTCGTACATTTTCTATAAATCTGCAGAGGACACATTGGCAGAGTCTGATTCCATGCATGATTCATTTAGGTTAATACATCCATATGCTCCCACCAAGCTAATATTCCTATTACGGCTTGTGCTGCTGTGACTGTTTAGGCTTTTACCAGCAGAGCTGGTTATCATGAGATTCTTCCATGTTGTGTTGCTGTTACAAGAAGAACTTCACCAAATGTCCAGTGATGAAATCTTGTCAATAGCTTAGATTTGAAAAGCAAAAGCTTAACAATTAAACTGATAGTATTTTCCTTGTTCCCTGTATGTTTTGATTAGCTGAGGTGTTTGGTGTCCAAATTTTGCTTCTTTGTCCATGCACTGGAGCTGAATTACACTATATGGACAAAAGTATTGGGATGCCTGACCATTACATTAACAGGGACATTGCATTCAAATATATAGACTGATATGGAGTCGGCCCCCCTTTGCAGCTGTTACAGCTTCCACTCTTCTTAGAAGACATTCCACAAGATTTTGGAGTTTCTGTGGGATTTTGTGTCCATTTATTCTGTAGAGCACTTATGAGGTCAGGCACTGATGTTGGACAAGAAGGTCTGGCTCCCAATCTCTGTTCCAGTTCATCCCAAAGGTGTTGGATGGGGTTGAGGTCAGGACTCTCCATGTCTTTACGGAGCTTGCTTTGTGCACTGGGGTACATTCGTGCTGGAATAGAAAAGGTTCTTCCCCAAACCGTGTTCACAAAGTTGGAAGCATTGCGTTGTCCGAAATGTCTTGGTATGCTGAAGCATTAAGATTGACCTTGGAAGTTAGGGGCCGTGCCTAACCTGTGAAAAACAATACTTTTCCCAATACTTTTGTCCATGTAGAGTATCTAACCAGTATTGCTAACGGAGCTAACACACAATGGAAGCTCATGGCCTATTAATTAGCAAGATAGCTTCTGCTACTGTTCCTGATCCATTTTTTTAAATTTTTATATCGAACAGATGGTCTCATTGTAAAATATCTACTCACTGAAAGCATGTTATGTTGTAGAATCTCATGATCACTAATGAATTATGACACAGATGTTCAGACAAATACCTGCAGCCACATGTTCAGCAGAACATCAACTAACCCTGCATGCAGCCCAGAACTCGTCACATCAGCAGTTCTGTCACCCTCCGGCAGTTACAACTCCATCCAGGAACTCTTGATAATTGGTATGTATAATGCAAGCCATCAAGTTTAGACTGGATCACTGGCCTTTAATTCCTGTTTTAGAACATGAACCTTAAATATGCACATTATTATGAGTTTAAGGGGCTGTGCTGAAGCCCCCTGAGACAGTAGAGTCTAATTAGCTCAAATTTATTTGAACAGTGAAGATACTCTGGTCCCCTTAAAGGACAAAAATGCTGAAACATACAAAACTTCTGACAAAATTCAGAGTTCAAGGTGACTGCTTGGCTTTGTGACATGCATTTGACCATTTTATATCGGACATTGTGTCGTATATTGTGTGAAACCACATAAGCAAGTCTCTTCGAGATCAAGTGTGATGATGATGGTACAATTCTAGTTGCCAGCTTCTGCATTTACATGAGTACATTAGCTTTGTGGCTCCAATGCAAAATAAAATAAATAAAATAAAATAACAAATGTTGCCACACATGCCTTGACTGTCCAACTACATTTGAGGTAAGAATATGTGTGAGGCAGACTGTTTTAGTCTAATTCTTTGCTAAAAATTCCTTTAATACCATGGAAAGAGCTGGGGAGGAACATCAGTGGTACTGTGGTGTTGAACATTGAGTAAAGAATAATCAGTGATGCTATGAGTTATAGAGGTAAAATCTCTTAGTAAAGCTGTCAGTGGATAACAACACTGAACGAAAACAGTAAAACTCCATATTTTCAAACTCTTCATTATTCATATTCCTAGCTTCGATGGAAGGATGGGATATTCATTTTTGCCTTATGACTGTAGCAGGTTTACTCTTCTTCCTGCCTGCGTCCCTTTCCTGCCCGCCTCCTCATTGTCTTCGGTTCTCAACTTTATGACTTTGGTTGATATTGATGACTCATATGGGGGTGGACAGGTACTGTTTTCTCATTTGCTCTTCAGTCCAGCGCTGCTCTTGGGAAGGTCCTACTGTTTTAGAGATGGAACAGTAGCCGGCCCATAGCAATTAATCCCCCAACTGATTAATGTTCCAGTTCTCCAGTGACAGAGCCCTGAGCAGGTCAGTAGAAGGATGTCACGCCAACTGTCTACTGATCACATTCATTTGTAAAAAACCTATCCTAATATCAGTCTATCTATCTATATATCTGTCTGTCTGTCTGTCTGTCTGTCTGTCTGTCTATCTGTCTGTCCATCCATTTGTCCATCTACCCACTGTCTGTCTGTCTGTCTGTCTATGTGTCTGTCTGCCTGTTTGTCTGTCTATCTATGTATCTATAATATTGCAACATTTACATGCTGATAAAATTCACTTTTTGTGTGTTTGTTTCTGTGGACTGCAGAGTTAGTAGTTGAGGAAAAAGGAGAACCATATTTTCAAGCGATGACATGAATTATTTGATGTAGTATGGAGCAAGTCATTAAAACCGAGACAATGTTTACTTTCTCTCAGCCTATTCAGATGAAGCATGGGCTTGCTGTTTGCTCAGATAATATGGTTATGCCTTTAGCAGTGTGTGATGTATACGCCATGTTCCCCGCTGTAAGCCTTCAGTTTTCGGTTCCAAAAGAAAAGAAATACTACAGTGGTCAGGTCATGTTCTCCTTATCGATTCCTCACATTTAGGTCACATTAAAAACACAGCTGCTGTTACACCAATCAATGCACTCAGTGTAATGTCAAGAAATGCTATTATGAAGGTCACTAATTATCTCCTTTTTAAATAGTTCAGCTTAGCAGATGAAAAACACAATGGGAAGATGAGCTCAGATGAGGAGCCGTCCCTTTGTCTTTGATAGTGGACATTTTTTATCCTGTCAGTTGAAGTGGACTCTTCTGACCCCGTCTCTTTTTAATAACTTCCTACAGTGATCAGGAGCATTCAGGGCACGTACCCCTACGTCATTCTCTCTGTTTTTGGAATGAAAGCTGCCTGCCTCAAAGCCCTTCAGCAGTTCCTCCTACAATCAACTGCTTTTGCTATCAGGACACATTCCAGCTTCCTCTATTGCTCCAGCAAAGGGGCTATGGGGAAAATCCAGCCTATACTATTGAAATTGTCACCACTTCTCTCATGATGTTAAATCAATAGTTCAGCCAGAAGTCAAATTTCTCATCTACACAAGCCGAGACTTATGTCTGAAGTTAGCAAAATGTGCATGTGTGTGTGTGTGTGTGTGTGTGTGTGTGTGTGTGTGTTTTTGTGAGCATTACAGCAACAGGGACTTTAATGACATTGCATTCAAATACATAGACTTTAATATGGAGTTGGTCCCCCCTTTGCAGCTATAACAGTTTCCATTTTGGAGTGTGTCTGTGGGAATTTGTGCCCATTCATGCTCATTTATGATGTCAGGCACCGATGTTGGACAAGATGGCCTGGCTCGCAACCTCCGTTCCAGTTCATCCGAAAGATGTTGGATGGAGTTGAGGTCAGGGCTCTGTGCGGGCCAGTCAAGTTCTCCCACACCAAACTCATCTAATTATGTCTTTATGGAGCTTACTGTGCACTGGGACACAGTCATGCTGGAATAGAAAAGGTTCTTCCCCAAACAAAGTTGGAAGCATGGTGTTGTCCAAAATGTCTTGGTCTGCTGAAGAATTCAAATTAAGCCATTCACTGAAAGTAATGGGCCTAGCCCAAACCCTGAAAAACAGGCATGTCCCAATACTTTTGTGCATATATACAGTATACATATATACATTTTAGGTCAAGGTGTACTTTATTGTCATCAGCAAACATATACCGTGTACAACAAGTGCATTCCTCCATGATCACAGTGCACTATAAGAATAACAATATACATGAGAACAACAACACCCTAAAGTGCAGATAGTGGACAGAGACACAAGGGACACAGGACAATATAAACAATAAACAATCATTGCATTTAGTGTAACTGTAGATTTAATACAAAAGCAGCTTTTTACCTGGATATATGTAAACATTGCACATAGCAGTGTAAATAGAGTAAAACAGTGTGTTGCATGTAAGGAAAACAGCCATTTCAACATGTGGAAATTAAAAAGACTGATGAATACGATCTACCTCATATCTTCAATGATCCTACATAGACTTTCGTATGGTTTTGGACACTATATGACATGCTGTTATCTAAAAATGGACAAAAGTATGACCTGTACTTGTATGAGCTACATGTAGATGGTAGCATCTTTAGACACCAAACATGTCTTGTTGACGGACCACCTTTGGATGAGGTTAAAATTGGGCACATTTGATTTTAACCTTTCCTTTAAAACGAGGGGGGACATTTATGTATCTCATTTAAACCACACTCTATTGCATCTCCCACTTTATTGACATGTGAAAGCTCATTTAAAAGCATCTGTTTTCACATGAATCTGCTGCGGTAACATCTCATTTCTGTGGCCTGACCTGTAACCATAGCCACAGCACGCAGCAGTGTCATTATGTGCATTAGCTTTCAGCCGCGGGCCGCCTGAGCGGTTATTAGTCTGGCTCTTGCATCCATGATTTCTGCAGATGCAGCCTCTTGCTTTATTAATCCTAATATTTTTTTGTGAAATAATGAAACAGGATGGTGCACAACTACAGGAATAAACACATGGGAATGGCAGCTCATATGAATGCATCCAATTCTAAAGTTAAGCATTTGTGCAAGCAGACTATCATTTACGGCCTTGCACTGCTGGAGCTTACTTTCTAGCATTTGTTGTCTGAACAGAGATAAAAAATATGCACATCTAATGACTGGCATTCTTATTTTTTACCACATTTCATCACGCAATGTTTTATTGGCTTCATTTGCATGAAAATCTAACACTACATTAGCGCTGCATCAAATGAATTTTTGTTTTTGTGCTTTGTGGGTTTATCGCTGTGTTCCTGAAAGAAGATCTATCTTCCTGAAAGAAGATCTGGGGAAACTCTGGGGTGATAAAATTCCTCCCTCGGGATACAGCAGGGTGGAAAAAGAGATGCACAGTAGGCAGCAGCCCCGGCAGTGAATAATGAAAGTGACTGTAAACCTAAACGTTCAAAAACACATTTATTAGCCATCTGTCCCCGAAGGTAGACCTCTAGATGAAAGCTTACAGTGAGAAATGCATGCACACGGGTGCAGGCAAAGGACAGACATGGACTGAATGAGAATGCAAGTGACTCTTGGTGAAAATCCATGTTTGCTCAGCCAAAAACACATCAACTCAAGGACAGTTCAGAGGGCTGTTCATAGTGGAGCAAAACACCTCGGAGCACCACGTCTTTGGGAAGGACGCAATGAGCTCTCACTGCAGTGTGCTGATAACTCCTCATGGCCACAAGTCAGAACCAATCCAAATAAATTTAGTGGGAAACTCCACCATTTATTCAGAATTTCAGCTTAACTCTCTCGTCATGCAGGTTGTTTTGACGAAGAAGCGGTCTAGTGTAATGTGTTTTCTGTGCAATCTATAGAAAGTGGTTGGAACCAGAGGTCACGTCATGCTAAGACTGCTATTTTAATTGTAATTGTAAACCAATGAACCAGTGAAGTTGTTTCTCTGAGCTTTTATTCAGAATATCGGTAATGTTAAAATGGTAGTAAATTCATACAAATTATTTTTCTTTAAGCTCTATTTTTCAACACAACATACTGCATGAAGACGGGTCAAAGGTTTACTCATCTTTTTGCTATCAAGTGTTTACTTCCCTGGGGTGGCTTTACACTATATGTTGGATTGCTGTGAGGATTTGATTGCTTTTCCGCCTCAAGAGCATTAGTGAGGTACTGATGACTGACAAATAGTCCTGGATCACAATCATTGCTTCAACTCAACACTAATTCACAAATTAAGGGCGTCTGGATACTTTTGGACAGTGTGCTTCTCCTTCATGGTTCCTTGGTGCTATCAGGAACACTGAGTATATTGATATGATGTTGCTTACAGGAGAAAGTCTTTGCAGATTTGTTTTTTTTTTTTTAATAATCTGATATCTATCTAAAAAAGTCAGGTTTTGCGTATGTACACGTTTACAAGTGCTTTGATAATTTGGAAACTCCAGATCGAAATGAGCCTGTTAATGAATCAGATTTCTGACTGAATTCACAGCATAATACACCTCTACAGTTGTTTTGCAGCCCCCAATAAATCCACCCAAAGTGTTTTTGAAACTTATTACTTTACCAGCAAATATTTATTCGGGACTTATGGACGATTTGAATATGCACATGATGGCAGATGTTGAATTAAGCCTATGGTGTTTACTACCTCTGAGACAGTTCTTCTCTATCCAGTTAAGTTTGCATATGTGATGCATGGATGTGTTCAAACAAAAGATCTGAGATTAATGATACACACATGCTGAATAACCTCAATGACTATTTTATTAAATCCAGATGTATTCATGTGATTTATTGAAATGCAACCATGACTTGATATCATAACGATACAATATAATACTGGTGTGCACAACTTTGCTCTTCGAGGGCTGGTGTACGACACAGTTCAGTGATTCCCGTGCACAAATGCACCCGGTAACCCTGGCAACCAAGCAGAAAATCATCAAACTGTGCTGGATGCTGTGCTGTGCCCCCCTGGAATAATACATTGTAGCGTGTTGTTTATACTTCCTAATTGATCCAATTTCACAGTGTATCGTTTTCTTTAAAACACTCTGCGGGACTTTAATTCTCCCTTTAAATCCGAATTTGCACCATCATGAATGACCAGACATCACTGTACTGACCCGAGGTCAGCTCTAAGCAGCGGATGAGAGCAGGGCCGGCAGTAATGCGGCCTCTGTGAGAGCAGGGCAGGCACTGAGTGACTCAGCACACTCAGTGTGGCTTGGCAGAACATCCGTCACACCGCTGGCAGCTGGCGTGGAGAAACCTGCTGTTCTTTTGACTCCCGCCTGATAATCTCTTGCTGTGCAGAGCCAGAGAGAGACTGAATGAAATCTGACAGCTTCTACCACCAAAAGCCCCCTCATAACACTTCAGCGCCATTGCCGGTCTTTGAAGACAGGAAAAGGCCATAAGCGCACAAGGCCTTCGAATTCTAGCCTTACTTATCTCGTCTGTTGAGCATAGATGATGTGGTCTCCTCACTTATCACTTATCAGTGGGGTGTGTTTTCCATCCTGGTATTATGAGTCAACTTGGGTCAATGGTCCAGTCTGAAAGAATGTGAATACAAGGATAGTTCAGTTAAACCAACAATTGCTCTGGGCTTCTAATAATATTCTGAGCTTGTAGAGCCTCCTCAGAACAGTCTGCATACCAGCACAGAGCAAAAAGATTTCTCCTTTTGTCTTTTCTTATTACTTTCCACATATTTGCTGTTTGTGTACATTCAGCATCTCTATTCGCCCTGCGATCAGGAAGTCGTAGGTTCAATTCCCAAGACTGCTCAGAACCTCTGAGGTACCCTTGAGCAAGGCACCGTCCCCACACACTGCTCCCCAGGCGCCGTGCCCCTGGCTGCCCACTGCTTCACTTGGTGAATGGGTTAAATGCAGAGGAAGAATTTGGTGTTGTTCACACTGTGTACTGTGGTGTGTTTACGTATGACAGAATGGTCACTTTCACTTTTATATGTAAGTGCATGTCAAAATGCACACTGAAAAAAACGATGCATTGAATTTATATGATTTAAATGCACACACCTCTCTTTTATGACACGTGAATGAAAAAAGTCCTATGTATTCATGAGCATAAACAAAATTTGTTTAAAAATGTTTAAAAAGCAAAACTGAATTCAGACACCACAAAGGAATAACACTACTAACACTAATTTGTACCACAAAACCATCATTGGCAGTCATGGCTTTGAGACATCTATTGTATGAAGTGCTGTGGTTTAATTCCACTTGGCAAATTATCCTCAATTCTCACAGGTTACAAAGGTCACTCTGATGGACTTGGAATTTCAAAATCTTCTGTAAATGTTCATTGGAATTCGAGTCATGCAGACGCCTTCACCTACTTTAGAAATCAGTCCTGAACTGTTTTGACTGCGTGTTTGAGGTTGCTGAAATGTCCATCCTCAACACCTTCTTGGCTGAAGAGGATACATTCTCCTCCTCCATCTCCTGTTCATGTTTCCTTTGATGATGTGTGATTTCCTCAGTACTGTTTGCAGAGAAGAGGCCCCATATCATCATGCTCCCACCTATATACTTCATTGTGGGAATGGTGTCCTTGCATTCACACTTAACTAATTATGTTTATCGGGCTGTTTAATGTCTTTTTTCATGCTTCTGTAGCTTCAATAATGCTGCCAGAAAGAGGTTAACGTTCTTTCACTTACTTGTGTGAAAATTCATTTCAAGGATATTATAGTAAATAAAAACTGATGATTTTTCTCTCACCATATTACAGGAAAACAGGTTGTGTAAAATAAGTAACACATTTGTATTCGTTCTCATAATCTGATTTCTTCTGCTTAATAATGGCAATTTATGTTCATTCATTCATTCATTTTGTGTAAGCACTTATTCCTTACTAGGGTTGGGGGTACCTGGAGCCTATCCCAGGTCCAGCAGGTACAAGGCAGAGACTCGCCCTGGGTGGGGTGCCAGCCCACTACAGGCAATTTAGGTTGCCATCTTTAATTAACACCCTTGCTGCTATATGCCATTTTATAATATTTCAAACATAGAATCCAAACATCTGACATATGTAAGTGAATTAGAGTCATGCACCATTTTCAACACAACACTGACACTAACATGCTAGTGTGTGACACTGATACGTGTTTCGGGAACAGTGGTGTTGATGGGGTTTTTACACCCCACTACCCAAAAGTACTGTGCACTGCGGCCAATGGTCAAGCTGGCCCCTGGGGAAGACTAGACTAAATTCTAAATCATGCATTCAAAGACGCAACAAAAGAAGTCCTAGTTTAAAATCCCCCCAAAAGAAACTCTCTCTCTCTCTCTCTCTCTCTCTCTCTCTCTCTCTCTCTCTCTCTCGCTCTCTCTCTCTCTCTCTCTCTCCCAGAAAAGCCTTTCTTCTAGCAATACAGCCAGAAAAAATTAGACAGATCTTATGTTATGCTATGTTGACTCTTGGATAGTTTTTCACAGTGTCCATATCCTGAGAGCCTGAGCTTAAAATTAGACAGCAGCTGTGCTCTGATTATCTTATCCTGAGACACACTCCTAAAATACCCCAATGTTGGGCAGTGGAGTGACACTGACAGCTCATCTCGAGAATTGTCCCAGTGATATATGTGCTTTTACGTGAGTGGGCAGAAGGAAGGATGACATCTCTAAGCGACTATTTAAAGAGTACCGTGTGTTACTCCAGCCTGGGTGACACATTCAGTTTCCTGTTGGGGTGGAAACAGCACAGAATCGAAGAGCTTTTACTAATGCGGTAGCCAGCAAACCACTATTTGGAAGCATGAAGCCCTGAAATTGAACATGGACCACTCCCAGTTTAGATTCAAGATTCAAGATTCTTTATTTGTCAAATACACAGTTATACAAGCACAAGGTGTAGTGAAATAAACCCCTGAAATGTCTGTCCAATATAGTTGCAATAAATTAACGTGAAAATTAAAGACTGAAATTATGTAACTAAAAATATGTGGAAAGAAATACATTCAAATAAACCCACAAGTGTATACAAACACAAGTATAAACACGATCGAAAGTGTACCGAATTGACTGTGTACTGCAAAGTGTAGTGTTGTATATAGACAAAGTTGATGTATATAGACATAAATAACAGACAGCAGGTTAGATACAGTGAGATAGTGAGTTTAGTTGGTGTTTCTTAAATATTCTTACCTTTTACCTACACTCATTGGCCAATTTATCAGAAACACCTACCCTGTTGGTATATTTTGTTTACACTGACTGTAGACCATGCTGAACCCTGGACATTAATGAAAGTGGACACCACAGGACCACTGCCTACCAGATATTACTTGTGTGGTGGACCATTCTCAGCATAGTAGAAACATAAGTGTAGAGTGAGTGCATAATCTTGGAATCATGATTTTCAAACAAGGGGCTTCAGTCACAAAGACTGTGTCTCAGTAGGAACAATGACTAAAGTCAGAGGTGCACATTCTATGACATGAAAATAATGTAAATCATATGTTTTGGTCTTCACAGTCTCCAGAACTCAAACTATGGGTGATTTTGGTCTAATGCATCATGCTTCGCCCTCATCAAAACACAAACTAATGGAATATCTTTCTGAAGAATATTGTTCTAATATTGTTTGAGTACAGTTCCAGAGAACCTGTACTTGTTTTGAAGAAAATCTGGCAGCTCATAGTGGTCCAGCACCTTACTAAGATGCTTCATGTTGGTTTTTCCTTTAATTTGTCACTTTTCTATGTATGGAAAGTGTTCATGATAAACAGCCAATTAGTGTACAAGGTGCATGTGCTTAATAAACTGGCGTGCAGAGATGTGGAGGCGTGCAGAAAGCTGGGTGTGCTTGGCTGTACTTGGAGGGTGGGGATGGATGATGAGGTGTGAGCCCAGCCCTGTTCCACTTCAGTGTACACTAATGTTTCTCTGTCTGTGAGGGGCTGGGAAATATTCCCTCACCTTGTGCCGTGTTGACAGCCTCGTATGAATTACCCCCCACTTAGAGCGCTGACTCTGCAGGTGCACCGCAGCCAGGAATTTAATATCATGCTGCTGCAAGAAAGAGGAGCTGCTGCTGCTGCTGGAGGAGAGGATCAATAATTAAAAGGTCATGCGAAGTGGCTGAACTTCTGTTTGGGAGTGCTATGAAGAGATGCTCAGCTGTCTGTTCTCTGTGTGTGTGTGTGTGTGTGTGTGTGTGTGTGTGTGTGTGTCATGATCCATCAAGCTGAAGGTGACAATATGACTGCATCAGTTTTGGATCAAAATAATAACAATAACAAAATAGTGAGGATGATGATGATGATAATAATAATAATAATAATAATAATAATAATAATAATAATAATAATAGATGCTCTCGTTTCAGCACAATTGTTTTCAAAAGTGACAACATCCTTTGTGTATTGTGTTCCACCAGGGGCGGACTGGTAAAAAAAAAAACGGCCCTGAACTTTCTTCACCAACTCGGTTCGAGGGGGCGGCGGGTTGTTGAGGACTGCGCAGAGGTCTGGCATGGCCGAACGGCTGTTCTGGACTTTTCCAGATCGTACAGATTGCCAGTCTGCCCCTGTGTTCCACTGTGTTTCGTGAAAGTGGAATTTTTGTCTCTGTTCCAACTTCGACCTGTCCAAAATTAAACCCAGCAATGTTTTGAGTTTCAAGTTTATTGTCATATACCCATAACAATAGAACATTATTACCAGTAATGAAATTCTTGGACTTTAAGTTGTCTCAGTAAAAAACAAACAAACAAGTAGAATAAACTAAAAATTGTAAAATATTCTTGTAGTAAACAGTAAAATAATAAGGTGTACACTAAAAAGTGTGTAAAATAATAAGGTGCATCAACAGTGTATGGATGTATAGGGCAAGACACCTGGAGGGAGCAGACATTCACAGTAAGCCTCAGTGAGCGTTGGGCTCTCATGACCTTGTCTCATGTTCGTCGGCTGCCCTTTTTGAAGGTCCTGACCACTGCATTACTGAGAACACCCCACAAGACCTTCTGTTTTGGAGATATTTGACCAAGTGGTCTAGCCAACATAGTTCAATAATCGCCAGAGTCACTCAGATGTCACTTGCAATTAGATCTGCGGAGACCCTCACTGTCTTCAAACGTCGTCTGAACAACCACCTCTTCGAGGAGCATGTTGGCGACTAACCAGTCCTCTCATTTGTCTCTTATACATCATTTTCTTTATATTTAAAAACCTCTGGCCCTTACCCTCTTAACTGTTTGTCCTTACTTGTGTATTAACCTCTGACTTTTTTCTGTTGACAGGGTTTGTTAAGATGTGTAACTTAGTTGACAGTAACTTGGTAAAAAGCAGATGTTGATTTTAATATGGCTTTACAGGTATGAAGAATAGACATAGACTACTTAAGCACTGATGTATGTCGCTCTGGATAAGAGCATCTACTGAATGCTGTAAACATAAACTCAGATCCCTACACTCACCACTTTTTTATGTTTTAAACACATCTAATTATCAGACTGACAGTTCACTTGCTGCCTAGAATATCCCCTTGACAGGTGTCATCATAACTGTAACTGTGGTTGATCAGTGTGTATCCTGGCTCTAAACGCTTACGTTTACGTTTACGTTTATGGCATTTAGCAGAAGCTCTTATCCAGAGCGACGTACATCAGCGCTATAGTAGACCACATCTGTACTTCATACCTACATTTCTTACAACTGCTGTTTAAACAGATATTTGCATATTCAAAGTCAAAGTCATTGTTATGTACATGTATGCAGTGAGACAATATGGTGTGGATACAGACTGTACAAACTATAAAATGTCACATAGAATACATATAAATAAATAAATTACAGATATAAACTCTATAAAATATAAACTAGACATAAAAATGTGTAATTTAGTACAAATGGTAGTTTTGCACATTAATACATTGTGCAAATATTGCATCAGCAGTCAAATGGAAAACAAACAGAGCACTAGAATGTAATTGTGCGCTTTATATGTGCAAAAGATCAGTGGCAGTTCATTATGAATATACAGTCAATCTATGAAGTCAACCTCAGTAACTCTGAGTATTTTCAGTGTATATCCAGTGTATTTTGAAAAAATAAAAGTGAATAAAATTGGTGAAGTCATTTCTCAACTAATCACAAACTGAATTCTTGTAAAGTCAAAGTTTTTCTCTCATACCAAGCTGCGCGAAATGAGTCTTGCTGGTGTAGGGAACAAAATGTACATTGTAGCTCTAGTCTTTATCTGAAAATAGTTGCCAGAAAAAATGTAACAGGACGTCATTATTACAACAGCCTACTCCCACAGTCATGTTTTTTTCGTCTCCTCCGCATGTGTTGGTCCAGTATCTGGTGCCCACCTTCTTTTTCTGGTGGCAAAATGATCTCATCTCAACAACACGCACCACTTTCTTCTCTACAACCTAATTTTAGGGTGACACGTTTCCATCACAGCCAGATTCGTTGGTATAAAGCCCTGACAGAAAGCACAGCTGAAATCTTTCTATGTGTCTCTAAGTGCCTGTGCCGGGTCTCAGCTGTGCGTCTGGGCACCTCACTGATCTCCAGTCAGTATCCAGCATTTCTCTAGTTAAACCACTTTAAACACCAGTGCTGAGGTTCACTGATGTTTTGTGTTCAGGTTTACTAGTTCAGCTGGTACTGCAAACATAAAGGTGTATGGCTGGTTGTTGCCAGTCCCTGAAAAGCTTAGATGGGTATTATAATGCTATTTAATTTTAATGCATATGCTGTGCTATCATTGGCTGAGTGTTATCGAGGAAACACAGAAGATAATGTTGCTGCAAAATTTGTAAGTAGTCGGAATGTTGTCATTAAGTCATTTTGATTTAACGATACAATAAGATTTGATGAGGTTTGATACTTAATTACACTGATTGAATTAGCTTGAGTGATGGGAATAATAATTTGCATGTACATCACTATTTGTATCACTTTGTAGATAAGTGTTTGTGTATGAATTTTGATTAATTAACAAATATTATGGTGACTAATTTCCTTGTGGGTGTAGTGTTATTCCTTCTTTTTTCTTTTTTTTTTTTTTAAGTGTTAGTGTAAGTTTCTTCTGTCTTGTAAAGTGTAGTAATGTGTAGATCCTTGCTGTTCTCCTTCTTGCTTTAGGACATTTTTATTTGTCATCAATAAAGCTTCTGTCTGCCTGCCTGTTCATCCATCCCTCTATCCATTCACCCTTCAACCCATCTATCCATTGGATGAGAAGGGAAGGCAGATGAAGTAGATCCTTCTGGCCATTTCTGATCAGATGTTTCCAGATGCAGAGCACAGAGCCTGACTGCACATTGACCTCCTTTTAATGAGAGAACATGCACCGGCCTGGGCTGGACTGGGCTGGGCGTCAGTCTTGGCACAGTATGCTATCCAGCCCACATCCCCCCATCCCTCTCACACAGGAGCTGGTGGGGGAAGCAGGCCCCGCTCTCTTTCCCCTCTTTAACTTTACCCACTCACCATATGACTGAGTTACAGTAATTAGGGCAGCAGATTCCTCTCCTTGCTTTTCTCATAGCTCAGTTAAATACTGTGACAAAACGGACACATCTGCTCCAGCTGCACTGTGTTCTGCATCTCTTTAGTTCATCTTCATTAGCTGTGAGATCGACTGACTAACAAGAACGGGTCATTTCTTTACACCTGTATTTTGGTGCTTCATTGTTTTAGAGATTCAAAATCTGTAGTCACAATAATTGTGCAATGATTTGTCAGTATAATTTTCACCACAACAACAACAACAACAACAATAAGAATAATAATATGAGGATGGTGATGAGAAGGAGGAGGAGGACACAAATATAATGTAATACCACACTTTTTAGTAGTAGGAGGCTTAATGAAAGAGCATGAACAACAGGGAAGACATATGGGAGTAGTATGGGGAAAAGGTAAAGTTCTGTGAGTGGGTGTTGTCCTCCCATGAAGTGCACTTTGGTCTCATGCCAGAAAAGCAGTGACCCTTGCAATAGTGCTGACTATACAGAGCAGTAAAGTGCTCTAACCTCTTAGGGTCCTGAGGGGGAGGGGAGGGTCACAGGTCTCAGGGGAGGCTGTTTGCAGGTGAGTGATGCCCCTGACTGCTCTGTTTTGAAGCTCGGAAGAATGCTCTGCTCTGCACAGGCGTGAACTGGAGCGTCAGGAGAGCCATTTTATAGAGGTCAGAGATCGATGTATTTAAAATGCGACTGTCAGAGCCACTCCATCAGCACACCACTCACATCAAAGGCACATGAAGCCCATCTGCAGAAATCCCCAGTCAGTGTTTTAGAGGCACTGTTGCCTGCAAAAAATAAGTTACATTAGAGAAGCCCCATTTTCGTGTTTGAAATTTGATAAACAGGATCAAATGTCACAGTCCTATCCTGAGGTTGAATGGGACTGAAAGATAAAAAGGTGACCGCTTTGTGCAAATTGTATACACTCATATTGTATATTCCTAATAATAAAAAATCTAAAATAGTTCTTGGCTTGGACGTGTGGTTCTAGGGGAAAAAAAACATACTATGTTCTAGTATATCAAGAGTCACAATGTCCACACTGCAAAAATAGCCATTTGACTCACTATACAAAACCACCAGAGGACCCTTATAGGTCTTCTGAGTTTTATATGTAGTGCTATTAAAGTAGTAGAGAATTTAAAGAAATTAGAGAATTATACCACTCAGCTATAACTGTATTTAAAACATCATTCTCTGAGGTAACATTTAGAGGAACTAAACATTTCAAATGTCTGGTTCCTTTCACCACCAATGGGAATAAATCTGACTTGGTACGGTTGTCTATCACAAATATTCATGGTTAGGAAAAGTTCATGGTTAAGAAAACACTAAAAAAACATCAATTGAAAGGTTATATTGGGTTATATTCCTTTTAGTCATCAGTCAAAAGAGCTGGTACAATGGTCTGATATAGTACTGTTCAGTTTCCTAGTGAACTGTTTTGAATTTTTCAGATGCATTCAGTGCCTCATATTAATATTCTGCCTCACATGATCTCGAGGCCTGCTGGGATCTACAGGGAATGTGGCTCTGACACACTCAGTGAATCCAGCCTCTCTCTGAGGACCCTCCTGAGATGCAGCAGATGAAGACGTTCTCCACAGCAGAGTAACACCGCCTCTGAAGACAGCAGCAGTGAGATTGGCAGCTTTCTGACAGCTTCGTCTTGTCTATCTGTCTGCGTCTTTGACGGCCTTCCACAGCCAGCCCTCTCCAGCGGCAGAAAACACTTCCGAAGATAAACAGTAAATGGGGTAGTCTAACATCGTTCAAGCAGAGCTGCTCCAATTATTACAGAAGCGCTCCGGAGATGTTCTTTGCTTTTGTGTTCCCCAGATGAAAGATTATCAAACCCAACAGACTCATCAACCAAGCTGAAGCCTCAATGAAATGAAATAATGCTCTCTGTTTACTTCTTCAGAAAGAGAGAGTGGTTTCTTCAAAAGAAGCAGGCTGGAGTGGAGGCAGGATAGCATTCAGCTTTAAGGAAGCACAGGTTTAATCAGTAAGTGACCTTGAGCAGAAATACGCGGAACTGCTTTGCATGGCGAGTAAAGACAGCACTGAGAGAATCACAAGGTAGAGCCTTTGAAGGTCTGCTGTTGAATATGCATGAAATAGTCTGCAGGCAAAGCCATTGTGTGGGACTCAGGGTCCACAGTCTGTGGGCTCAGTACCTCCATCACACTGCAAAGAAATCCTCCAACATTTAGTTTTGGCTTATCGTCGGCCCCTGAAACCACAAATGGATGACTTAATAAAATGTGATTTTGTAAACTTAAGGAAGATAGAGTGAATGGTGCCTTTATTCTGTTTCTCAAACAACTTTGCATTTGGCTTTTGCATAACAAGTGGCAAGTGCTGGTTAGTGATCCCATTATGGTAATGCACACACAGCCCAATGAGAAGCAGATTTGGTTTTAAACATTATTTTAAGTCATTATTGCAGTAGAGGGGCACTCTAGTCCTCACTGTACCTTCTATTTATTCTTAATAAAAAAAAAGGTACAACCAGCAAGAGTAGAGAGGCATTGCTATACAAAGTTGCTTCAATTATAAAAATAATATTAATAATAGTAATAATAATAATAATAAGAAGAAGAAGAAGAAGAAGAAGAAACTCTAACATATATACATTTTATATTAAACAAGCAGATATTCATCTATTAGTAAGTATATATTATACTAAAATATAATACATTATAAATATTATATGATTCACTGATTGTTAATAATAATGTCAACGTTATCGATGGGTTTTGAATCTAAATAATCATTATTAGTGCCCCGACTACACAGGTCAACAACATTTTATTTTTGCAATCATCAGAAACCACAACACACTTTTCTAAATCATTTTTCATGCTGATTTCAGATCTGCTTTCTGTTTTTTTCAGTCACATCAACTTTTTGAATTATGAGTATAATTAGATTTGCAATAGACTTGCATGCGGATTTTATTAAACTGCAGGCACCAATCAAGTAACTGTTTCAATATTTTCAGTGTGAAGTCAGATAGACGCACACTGTGGCATAGATATAATGA